>JACCGJ010020084.1:0-19035 GCA_013407085.1 Atriophallophorus winterbourni
ACAATCTGTAATGTTTAGAATCTTATCTAGCTACTTAAACCAAAATTTTAAAAAGGGCTGAATTTAAGTTTGATAGAAATGCACATTTGCATAAATTTCTACCACATAAACAGCCCACGACCGGCTTTGTCTTGTTTGCACTCATCAAGTAAAAACAGTTCGTTCAGAACCCGCATGCGTTTGAATCAGCAGAGGAATGGTAAACATGTTTTGATTGTAAACCGCACTTGGATAAGGTTGGCACGGCCAATCGGTTCAATCCAATGTGCCCATACACATACAGATGGGGCGAAACCAAAACTATAAATGAAAATGATCATTTGCATGCATTTTCATCATACACACAGAACGACCTGTTTCGTGCTTTTTGTACTCATCAGGTCGGACCAGCAACTTTCTTACTATTTTTTCACGGTTCTAAACACCTGCGAACCTGATCGTATTGTCACTAACTGATGAGTGCAAACAACACGAAATCGGTCGTGGTGTAAGTGTGTGTGAGTTTGTGTGATGGAAATGCTTGCATATGTCATTTTTCATAGTTTTGCGTTTCATCCCAGCTATATGTCTATGGGCTTATGTGCTTGAACAGGTTAGTTGTGCACACAAGCGCAACTTATTTACGTCCGATAAATTCTTAACTGAAATATTGAGGCCATTTTATAATAAACTGCTTATACTGAAAGCGGTTATGGACTTCATCGTATCAGAGAGGTTTCCCGCTACATCAATAGAATTATATAGTTGAGGAGTTGATAATGATTTTCTTTACTTTATTCGTAATATTGTTACGCTGTAAACAAACTTTTGTACCTTTATTCAAAACATGTACGTCAACGGCTTGATTGAGCTAGGATACCCTAGCAAAAAGCGACGTATCCTAAGCTCACGTTGAATACACATAAGTGGATCATTGTGTTGTCATTGTTTTGAATCAGTACTAATATCACACATGGTAGCCTTCATACCAACTACTTAAAACACGTTCAAACAGAAAAGCGATGGATATTATAGCACATTGGAAGAACTACTGTATCAGAAGCGAAACATCCAGCATAACTGAATAATCTCACGCAATTGCTATCTAACAAAGACGCATAATTTTGTTTCGAAACTTGGCATTCGCGTTTGATTTTCAATTCATCAAAAACACTTCTGCCTTCCAGATTTGTTTGCGGTAGATAGCGCATGAAAATTGGATGCTTTTATGTCAAACAAACACCATTCGTTGTGTGACTGTGACTCATTTGGAAATTGTTTAACGTCGTGATTCAATTCGCATGCGGTAGCTTCCTGTGCTGATTTGCATTTACGTTCGTGGTTTGCATGACCAATTAGCCGCGTGCGGAATACGAAGGCTCGCAAAATAGTAGCTGTCTCATTATGAAGGTAAAATCTGAACACGAGGTGTAAAGAAATGATTGAACAGTTTTCATCACTGGTGAAACACAACATATGATGAAACAATCAACGTTTCTTGAATGCCGCTGGAAATCGTTATTAATATATCGGTAGAACCTTTATAGTGGATTGGTTTTCAACCAGATTTAAATTTTGTTCTGTATGATTATTAAGAAAATGGCTTCGATTTGTATGAACTACAGGTAATCTAAACGAGGTTCAGTTGAAGGAATGATGTTGGGAATAAAACCATGGAAGGGGAAAGGTAGTTGTACAGTTAACTGTGAATAGTTTATAAATACGGGGTATTAGAGGAATCAATTAAACTCCTCCGATTAATGAAAGCCGTGAAAATCACAAAAATATTCGTGATTTCGCTGATCAAGAGTTTCGTTCCCTGCGGCTTCCAATCTGTAGTTCACACCATAGTTGCATAGCACGACGATCCTACATACCCACAGTAAGCAGGCGTAAAATGAATATATACAATAGCCAGAAGCCACAAGCAACCTGTTCCGTTTGTAAATTGTTAATTTACTGTTTCGTACTAATGAATCAAGCGATCAGAACCTAAGCTAATTAACACATTAGTTAGATGAAGTATTAGTAGTAGTAATATATGTTCACGTATTAGTTAGTTAGTATTAATATATGTTCACGTATTCCACGTGAATATGATATGAACAGGTATCGTGAAAAGAAGAGCAATCTTTGTAAGGTAAAACATATGGAATACAAATGAGCAGCAAACAAGAAAAACTAGTAGCGATATATGAATGCGGAATGAAGTATGCAAACAAATGCTTGTCGATCCTATTTACACATATGATTGGTTTTGTTTTGTCTCAAGATAAGCTCAATAAACACAAGTTAATGCAATTATATACCTTTCGATACAACTTCTGGTTAGCATCTGATAGCGTCTTAGCAAATCGAACATTTTCTTAAAGTTCCATTCACAGCAGGATTCATATGAAACCCTAGTACGGGACCTATAAAACATTTTACTTCAAGTATAGCTTTGTTTAAAAAATTTACCTCAGTTTTGGAGCTTACTGAACTTGATCAAACTTTATTCAGAGGATATTGACAAACAGATGGAAACGGTTGTGATATGTAAGCGATGGAGATGTGAGAACGTCTAGATATAGTAATCGTTTGCCAACGAGATACACATTCCACAATCTAAATCTCGCATTTTCACCCTTTTTGTAGAAACGGTATCACCAAGTGTTTCATGGGCACGGCTCAGCTGTAAAGCTACCATTAAACAACTCCACAGTCACCTCTGTTTAATCACATATGACCATAATGCAGATTTCTCCGTAGAAACCGAACCCGGTAACTCTACGGGATGAGTGCACACAACACGAATTCGCTCTCGGGTTTGAGTGCTAGTTGGCGTTTTGAATGTAAATATTATACCCAGACAGTAATCCGTTCAAAGTACGATGGAACCTTGAGAACCTATTGATTGGTCTCATCGTAATGAGACAGCTTTGTCTTAACTGAGTACATCGAGTATCTGATTGAACATCATAATTTTGATCACCCTACTATAACGTTGACGGATTTTACCTCTAGACATTGTAATTGATTAGATGTATCACTTTAATGAATAATATCCAGACTAATTTTCGGGAATATATTTTGTTCGATAATTAGAAATATCAATACTCGTACTCACTGTAAAGTGAAAATGATATAAACAAATAAATTCATAAAATTAAAATTCAAGTTACGAAATTACACTTACTTCAAGATCACAAACTCGGCTTGCAAGACCTTCGAGATGACCCATTGTATCCTACGAAATAGATGATATCAAAAAATTAAATTTGAAGACAATTGGCTAGAACAGTTTTTGGTCACAAAACTTAATTTGGTAGGCTTTTCCATCACACAGTCACCACGATCGGCTTCGTGCTGTTTGCACTCATCAGGTAGGGACTGTACGATCAGGATCCGCATGCGCTTGGTCCCGTTTCACGTTTGACAAATAAAATCAGTCAGACCAAGTGTGTTGGACATACCAAGAGCTTAATTGAGCGCCAATTGAACCGAGTTAAACATTCGCAACCGAAGACGGAAAAAGTTTTGTCGAGCTATAGTATCTCTACCGCATGTCAAAAGCACCGCCGAAGAAATAAGTCGAATCTTGAATAACGCACTTATTAGAGTAACACATAAGGGAGGTAGAACTCTCCGCTCCGTATTAATGCATCTTAAAGATAAGACTCCTTTAGGTTGTGCGACGAACTGCACTACAAATTCAAGTGCAAGGGTTGCGCGTGTGTTTACATTGGGCAAATGTCTAGAGAACTCTGCACTCGGGTAAACGAACACAGTGAATATCAATCACTGATTCGGGATTCTGCCCTAGATGAACATGTACTAGACACTGGACACAGCGTAGATCTTGATAACGTGGAAGTGATAAGACGAGGTGTGAAATATTATAGGGAAAGATTTCACGCCGAGGCTGTTGAAATAACAAAGACGGATAAAGATTAACGAAAATAACACCTAATGATTACGTAAGCAGTGTCAGCAGACGCTGTTTACACCTGTACACTCAATAAACAATTAGGGATGAACACGGCAATTAGGGGGTGTGATCAATTATCTTGATCTACCCTGTCTAGCTTAAGAACTCAGGATTGGTCAAGAAAATGCCATTTAAACCTAACCACTGTTCGTACCGACACACTTGGTCTGACGAAGCTTCGGTGTTCAGAAGCGAAACGTTACCAAAAACTTGCTATAACCGATTCATTAGAAACTTTATTTTCATGATTATGCACTCCCGATCTGTCTCGAATATTTTCAAATACCATGGAACATGTTCAGACTGCACTTTATTTATTTGTTGTCAATCAGACTATAGACTTTCTATGAGTGACTAGGTCAGTCAGACAGTAAGTCAGCCAAGCATATAGGGGTCAAGGTTAAAATGAACATGCTAACTCGTGATGAAATGAGCACCGCGTAAACCGTAAGGGTGAAATTATGAAAGGTGGCGCTAAACAAGATTGTGAGTAATACTCAAGTATTTATTATTCAGCAATCCGTTGCGAAATATTAGCTCGGTATACCGATTCAAACGATTTTGTGATGTATAAATTGCAACAAACGTATTTTCAACAAGCGGAATAAAATATGTTTACATGAACAAACGTCGAGCATTCATATCTTTGTCGATTTGATTGTCAAGGAACTGATGAACTGTTTTGGTGTGTTAAATCAAAGTCACATTTTTTTCCAGAGTATTGCATGAACTCACAAATCAGGCACTTGCATTTTACTGCCCTTTGCATAGCAATGATGATTTATATCCTGGTTGACTAAGCTTTACTGACAGAGCATATGATTGTGCCAACCTCATTGAAAGACCAATCACAACCCAATGATCTCAAGCTTTAATAACATTTACGTTGTTCAGCAGCAATTTATCTCTGCTAGACGAACGCTCACAACACAAGATTGCTAGTAAAGATTGAACGCGGATGGTTATTTATGCTTCGTTCACCTTGATTCACGAATGTTATCAACTATTTTTTTACCGAGTTAAGCTGTTCGAAAAAGTATTTCTAAATCGCAATTGATTGATTCCAAAAATTATCGAAGTTGTAAGTGATGAAGTTGATTTGGAGATACTAATTCACGACTAAATCAGAATTATTTCAGGCGATACGAAAGGGAACTGTACATAACTACAGGATAAGCTGGAAGAGACTGGGCTAAATCTAGAAAAATAAAAAGCAATGCATTATAGAAAATAATTTTACATTCATTAGAGGTAAATAAAGCAAAAATTCTATAAAATAGGGAACGAAATAGGTAAATACCTTTTCAGATGATTGGATCTTCAACGTATGTAGTTCTGCCTCTGCGAGCAGTCTTTGTCGATAAATAAGAGGGGAAGCGATTTCATTCAAATTGGCATAACGCAGATTATCCTGTCAACAAAGTAGAAAAGAAAACAGAGAAGGCTAAATAGCGAACAATTTTCGCCATGATACGATTCGATTGTCTGAACGACAATTACTAATATTACTTACTAATACTACTAATAAAACTTAAAAATACCAAAACTGGTTTAAGTATTCTTTTCGTTATTTTAATTCATACTCCGCAATAGGACCATAAACACATTCGAAAACGAATCTGATTCCGATCAAACATTACACATGAAAATAATACAAATGATCTCAAATAATATCGCGTTAACTGGTGTTGGGCGGACTTCGCCATATGTTCCTTTTGACCCAAGAAATTTTGATCGCAAACTACACGTTTTTGAACTCTTGGTCAAATGATTAAGAATTCTAACGTCTTAGGCGTCCATAAAGTGTTGCATTTTAAACTCCGTAACATTGCAGGGACTAAACATTCCCGTTTTAGGAGTAAACGACATAAATATAGTGCAGGTTATCCCTGTGGGTATTTTACATCAAGTTTTACAATACACGCATACGTAAAGTGAATCGTGAAAATTAATGTAAACGATATTGAGCATTGAACAGAAATCAATGCAAAGTGATATTGCTCAAACTCTTTCGGTTGATGTGGATGTTGACCAAAGCAACAAAAGATTACTAACCAATCGTTTCGAAATGCACAAGTTCGATATAAATATTTCTATGGATATTGCCTCAGACGTCCTCAATTTATCTGAGCTAAGTCTCCCTAACCCGTTCCGAGGAACTGAGTAAACCACGAGGAAGGCATCCTCTGGTTTCACCTAGAGCCGCATGTTGACCAGATGGGTTAGTATCTAACCATTCACCTTTCTGTAGCATTTTGGATGAATTACTAGCATTGGCTTTTCCAGTTTTCATGTCGTAGGGCAAATGTATTCCACACCAGAGTGGTGGTTGAATTTATAAATGCGCATTGAATTTGTCAGATAGGGTAGCCGGGTTTAGGCTGTTGTCTAATTCGCGATTTGCTGTTGAACTATTTGCGCAAATTTTCATAGTTGAAGGTCCTATTAACTATTTGTACCAACTTTCGAGTGTGAGATTATCTGGAGTCATCGTCCTTAAATTTAAGTTGAAGATATAAAGATTTTTGGTACTTTTGTTATCGGTAATTTTCTTGCCTTGCGCTCAAGTGTGTTTTGATAAAGCATGTCAGATAACAATTTTCACACAAAAAATGCTCTCCAGATCAAATCCAAAAAATATGTGTCAAATTTCTTTTTATCTTCATCTATACCACACAAATGAAATGTGTGTACTGTTCAACCTATTTTGGTTTTCGAAAACCCGTTTGCTGAAATTTCTTCTGAACTTCCTGTTGATGAAACATCGACAGAATTGAAGCGTCCATCATTTCCTTGCTCGTATTGCAGGGATTGGAAACACATTTTCACACTTTACTTGGTGGCCCATATCTATTAGCTAGGTTAAAATCGATCAGTGCCCTGTCGAAGAACAACGCGGATTCGAATAACTGATGAGGCAATCAGACCGTAATTGTACAAGCTTTCCAGTATAAAATTTGTAACCAGATTTTAGTGGTCTTGAATCTCCTGAAATTGTACACCATCATTCCTGTTTGTTTGCCATCATCATTTGATGGCATTGGTGAAATAGACAAAAATAAATTGTTAGATTTTAAGAAGCTACATATCATGTTTACGATAATCACTCGAAATGATATTTTGAGCGAATACCAAATACGGGATTATTCACTTCAGATGTCGAGAGGTTTTTTGGAATTGTTGACATATGAATAATCTGATTAACATGATATTGGATCAATATTTCCTGTTCTTTCATATTCAATCTCAGACAAATAAAGATGGTTCCGTAGCGTTTGGATCAATAAGCATTAATCGTGAAGAGTTTAGGAATATGTGCGGTCTCAATTTGATATAAAAAATACTGACAATGATTTTCTCGTTTAAATACGATAACTCACAGATCCACGGCTTTCTTTCATAATTGGATTGAGTGATAATTGCTGAAATTTAACAAAAACATTTTTGTGTCAATTTTAACATATACACGTGAATTGTTGTAAACTGATGTGTTCCCCTGGGTCTCAATGCTATTATTTCAAAGTCGCACAAAATCTTACTCCTTGTAAACAACATATGGAACTTTAAAAATAATCATACACTTCAGGAAATATGTGTCGACAAACGTTTCAGCTGAATCTTTAACCCAAATATGTTCGGAGATTATCCTAAAGGTAGTATTTGCCGATCGTCATCCATAGAAATGGTGCCCATATAAGGTGACAATTATTTCAGTAACAGCCAAATTTATGTTTCGAACCAAACGTTATTGACATACATTTCCGTCAAACACCCCACCATTTGTTTTGCGAAGTTTGCATCTAGTAGGATCAGTAGGATCATGTCTTGAAACAGTCAGCCAATTGTGAAACTAGCTTCAACTTTGATGACATTTTTTTAATGGCTGACACCATAAACTTTTCAATCAGATCTGCACACAAAAATGATTATGGTTCATGGAAACAATATGTTCATATATGAATACTCGCCATCACTCACACCACTCTTCTCATTGCAAACTCGAGCTTTGTAAGCAACCGATCTCTATTTACAAAAATGTGGAGTGACTCAAATTATCTCTATTAGCAGACATTTTTGGCTACAAACAGACAAGGTCGGTTGTAGTGGCTATGTACGGAAACATGCCCAGATGCATATACCTTAAATCAGTAGAGGAATATTAGGCAGTATTAAATATGGAGTTATAGCTAAGGTGTTCGGCCTTTTCTTATTTTTCACACTCTGGAACTATTCTGCATGTGAGCTTTTGGAAAGCGTTCATCAGATCTTCAATCCACTTTGCTACACAGGTTTTCAATTACTAAAATAATGTCTCTGTGAATGTTTTGAAATATTTCAACCTAACAGGAATACTGAGTGATATTTCAACAATATTAATAATAATAAATATTGAAAAGGAAGTGAAGTCGGTTTATTCCACCCATTCTCAGCACATTTACAATGAAAAATGGGGCTTCATTTAAATGAATGTTGAGTTGAAACAAGATGTGACCTTGTTAGCCAATGTTGGATAAGGGAGCCATGCTCTGGAACAAGAAATCCATATTTGTATACTTTTCCATCGCACACACGGGAGATTACGTTTGGGTGTTGGCTATTACAAAGATGTATCTAACTGCCATACTAATGTCAATTTTAATCCAAAGCCGTTGTGTCTTGAGTCAGGCAACTTGCATTTCATTCCAAGCTTAAGATATTTTTTGCAAATTTGCTTTACTTTTATCGCATGACTGATCGTCCAGTATCTTTTGGTATCTATCAACAAACAGACGTGAATAAAGAGAAAGGATAGTCTATTGATATTTAAAGGGATCAATTATCTTGATCTCGCCTGTCTAGCTTAGTGAACTCAGGATTGGTCAAGAGAATGCCATTTATACCCGAACACTGTTCGTACCGACACCCTTGGTCTGACGAAGCTTCTGTGTTCAGAAGCGAAACGTTACCAAAAACTTACTATAGCCGATTCGTTGCAAACTTTATTTTCATGATTATGCACTCCCGATCGGTCTCGAATATTTTCAAATACTTTGCAGAGAGGATAGTTTATTGATATTTAAAGGGATACTTGCGGGGCAAAGCTAAAAACATAGTAAAAGATGAATATCCACGTTGTCGTTTTGATACAGTCTTTTATTTCATGATTGTGATATTTATTATACTCGTAATACGGGTACACACAAATATCTTCATGCTAATTTGTAGGATAAATAATTCTTTAACCAATTTAGAGTTCAGATAATTATCATAGGGTACAATAACAATGAAGTGCTAGTTCAACAACTGGACACGGTAATAAAATTCCGCAGTTAGTTTTTCGACTATTGTTGGTATCAAAAATACGTATTTGCAAACATTTTTTTCACACACATACACACACCACAACCGTTTTTGTTCTGCTCTGGCGAGGTAGGGCTGCGCATGCAGGACCATAGTGTTCAATAACATGTGCCCATAAACATGTAAATATGGTTTAATTCATGGTAATGTCAAACATAATGATTTGCATGCATTTGTTGTGCATGCGTACTTTGTCAAAATTCTGATCCGAACGTACTGATCCTACCTGATTAGCACAAACAACACAAACCGGTCTTGGTGAATGGAATTGTATGCACATATGGATTTTTGTTCATGGGTATTGGTTTTAAGCCATCTATATGTGAATGTGCATATGTAATTGAACAGGTTGATCGTGCCAAAATTTACCCAATCGTTGGTAGCAGTATTACACCTTGCCAAGTTGAAGAAATAAAGCCGAGCAAATATTTTCGAAATACGCAGACATTTTATAGGTTCAGCAGACAACCTTCCGATTTAACCATTGAATTATTGTAGCCAAAGTTCTCTGTCTGCAATCGACGATTCCTCCGAAATCATCTGCTATGTTTACAGCAAATCCAATTTATAGACTAGTAATCAGTCACATCTGAGAATTAAAATGACAGGCCGATCAAAAAATATCATAGCATGCAACGTTAATTTGTTTTCAAACATTTTGAAAATGTATGAAAATTATTTGCCAAATCTATAGCTCGTTTCCTGGTTCGAGAGTAAACAAAATGTTCCATTTCATCGTCATCTTCTTGTGCATGGAGTTTCAACAAGCTGGTCACAGAACTGCAGAATAAAATAAAGACCTGCTGGTTGGGTCAAAATTAATTTTTATTATAAATCATCACGGTTATTGTCCATACGAAAAGGGTGAAGTTTTTCTCTACTGATACTATGCAATTCAACAGAGTCTTAGGATTCAAACCGGGTATCCGTTATCTGTAAGCTAGAGGAAAATATGTTCGACTGCATCCGATTTCGCGGATATTTGCTCTGGAAATTTGTATTATCTGCGAGGTTCCACGCATTAAAGGCTCAGGTAAGTTTTAAAATGTTATAGCAAATCGTATAATGTGTGTTTAGTCCGTTGGGATAGATATCAAATTTGCCGGGAAATTGTTTGCCAAATTTTGAAACAATTTTTTTTAATTCGAGTCAAATTACACGATCCACAGTCCGGAGCCACAGGCACTAGTTTTATTACGGTGTCGTATTTCAAAGTCAATTTGAACCACGTAAAAACGTTGCTGTTCCATGTGCCAGTTACAGGTGCGTAGATTATGTCATGGACACCGGGATTTGTACCGCGTGTTTGTGCAGGGATTATTACCAAGTAAAATTTCATTGTTGTTGAATTGAACATCTCAAGGTCGTCCATCAAAATTCAATCTAATTTCGTTCAACTGGTCTAATCAACGAACAATGGTCATATCGTTTGACCAATGGAGCATTAAAACAGTAATGAGATCCGTATAAATGAGTTTATCAATGTTGTGATGAACTCGTTTTACACGAAACCGATCTCTTCATATCATTTGCCAAAAGTGCATTTCGGCGCTTAATTGAAGTTTGTTTAATCGCTGAAGATTACATTAATCTGGTCTGTGCTTTTTCTATTAGCATAAGTGAAAATCTTGGTAGCTAATCATAGAACATAAGCATAAATTTGATTAAAAAAACCTTAGCGATATTTACTTAGATAATATTAAGTTTTTATAGAATTTAACGTGTGTTCGGTTTTCTCTTTCACTTCTCATTCTTTAATCGGTTACCTCTGAAGTCAAAATCAATCCAAAATTCCTGCATATGTCTTAGAATGGCAGTGGTAACTTTCTTCACATTCAAAACAACTAACTTAATACGATTCCAAAATTGCCGATATTCTAGCACTTCAACCGCACACACAATTGTCGGTTTCCTATTCGTTGTATTTATTAGGTGATGTCAATAAGCTCAGCAATCACATGCATTCAAATAGTATAGAGAAAATAGATATAGAAATTCTGAACCATCTCGGTATAAGTCTTACACAACCAAACTCATGAATTATCCGAATAGTAAATGCGGCGATGTCGTACAAAATTCTCAAATATTGTAACTTCGTGCAGTAAAAATTACGAACTTCACAGAGTCACCAGAGGTTCGGTCTCGTATGTTTGCTGGCATATAGAAGTGTATCTAACCGTAGCCACCAAGATATTCATCAACTAAACAAAGTTATACTTGTATGCCACTGTTGAATGAGGTGCTTACAATGAACCACGATGTTTAAATAGAGAATCGCAAAGTGATTCCAAGCACCTAATTTTGTTTCTGTTCGGACCTGTTCCTTTTTGATGGATTTTGACCATCTTCTCTCTAGCAAGTACCATCTGTAATGACATTTGATAAACTGGATTTGTATAACGAATATTAGTAAAGATTTAGAAAAAATCTTCATAAAATTGAATGAAAGCCTTTTAACACTTCCATTTACTCCACTAATGGCTCAAAAACGCAGAATATATGATTCAATTAGCACATCGGATATTAAAGTTCGTTTGCAGTTGTTCTTTATTTTATCGCTCTGTGGAAAAAACATAAATAGCGTGTTATTTTCTCTTGCGATGCTCACATCTCCCTCACTTACACACCAAAACCGGTTTCTGGCTGTTTGCGGTCATCAGTTTCAGACAGTAAGATCAGGTTCGTGAGCCTTGAAACGGTGGTAAACATTTTTTCGTTATTTTTTAAAACAAATCTTAATTTTACTTAGAGAACAGACATAAATCTTTACCAAACACATTCTCAAATTATTATCTAAAACTTAGTATTAGCGTTTAACGTTTTCACAACCGACTTCTGATTTCTGAATGATAACTCTTACCACGCAGATGAAAGGTACAAAAGGTTACAAATCATCCCAGGATTTATAAAAATGCTAGGTATATGGTATCGACGGTGCAATGCTAATATTGGGTTTTCGATTGATTTTAACCTTTTAAACTTATGTTATTCCGATATTTTTTGCAGAAATTTGACTGTATAATCTATATAAAACACCAGTGCTAGACTTACTCACAGATTATTTCTGAATAATGTGGTGGCCAAAATCTCTAAACGTTAACTCCAAGTCTGCTGTTATATGATTGGGTAACCTCAAAGCTTGCTCAAATTGTTAGCAATACTCTGATTGGATAAAATTTGATTGGTGGCACTACGTTTATAGGCCAAGACGGTTCGTTGAACAGATTGAAGCCAACTCGCTCTGCCTCCATCTAACACAGCACGGTATGCGAAATTTTTTGTTTCATCATCTGAGTAGGTTAGACTCAGAGTGCTGAGTTAGATATCATTTAAAAATTCACGCAATTAATTAAATATCAATAAACCACATGGAGCGGAATAAAATTGAAACTTAGTAACACCGAAATTTAATCCCATGATAATTATCGAATATATGACCGCAAAAGCATGGTGTGCATTTTCATTCATTGATTCGCACGTCTTCAGAAATTGTACTTGATTTTCGCCATATTTGTTATTTATATCAATAATACTAATAATTATTGTATTTATTCACTATCCCTTGTCTTGGGAAAACGTCAAGAAAAAATGATGATACAGAACACGCGCGTACTAAATACTTTACTGTACGGCAGCTGAACCTGGACCATGTGCGCAAGTCACGAACGAAAGCTGAATGCTTTCCGTTTTAGTTATATCCTCCGCATCTCGAACTACAGAATATATTCATCCTAATACCATAGCGCAGTCAAATTTGGCAAGACCTTGTGTAAGGAATGGAAGATTGTCTTTTTCCCCAGAATATCTAATGTATGAATAAGTCGAACTCGAAATCAACCTTAGGGCAAACCGCACGTGCGGTACGTGAACATCTGGAAAATTGATACGTTGAATTTTGAGATTAATCTTTCGAGTAGGGAAAAAAATAACACGTGACCACTTACTTTGGAGGCACAGCGTAAAGCGTCGTATGTTGAAGAGCAGATATTGTTACTGCCTGCTAAACGCTGACAGCGCGCCAATGACGTCGATCGACTAAATGCCGTTTATCGCTGTATTGTTCCACCCGAATCTAACATTTTAGTCATTTGAAACGTCGCAAGCGTGCAATCGTATCCTCAGACCAAAGAATGTGATTGCTAAATAGCTCATGATTTTCCTCAACCCCAGAATTATATAAAACATGATATTGTTTGAATAATATACACTGCAAATTCAAGGGAGTTTTAGTGGTAAGCGCATACAAACTAGAGGATATTCCAAGCAAATTAGAAATAGTATGATTTTTTCATACTATCGATTTAGTACCAGATATAACATTTTGTTATTTGCGAACGACATAAAGATATGTCGTTGCATCCGTACTACAGAATACTGTCTGCTTTTATAAAAAGATCTTGATACTATTCACAGCCAGTCGTTGATAAAAAAACTGCAGTATAACTCCAACAAACGTAGGCTCATGAATGTGGAGAATCGAGTAGAGTTCACATACCATATGGGTTCACATGTTCTAAAATTGCATTGAAGAAAAAATTGGGTGTCTGTATGTGCTACAGTTTAAAAACCTCACTTCAAATTAACTCTGTCTTTAAAAAACAACACATGTCCTCAATCTACTCAAACGGGTATTTAGGAAAGTTTCGCCCAATATATTTCCGTTCATCATGAATACATACTTGTGACCTTTCATGGAATACGGTGTGCAGCCATGGTCTCAATGGCTCAAGAATGATGTAAAACTTTTGCAGCGAATCTATCATCGCTCAACAAAACTAGTTCTCGGCATCCGATACAAGCCTTGAAAAAAAGGATAGGTCACCCGAATCTGTACGTCTTTCCCTATAGATGAATCTGAGGAGACCTTATCTTAATTTACAAAATACTCCATACACCAAACCATCCCTTACCGGATATATTCACACGAACGAATACGAGGAATAATCGGACCCATTATGCGCTGGTGGTGCCCATTCCCGCCAGAACTGTAGAAGGTATTCCGCTTGTGGCTGTTTCAGTTGGAACAGTTAACGTTCTACAGTTGTGCAGTCCACTTGCTTGTGTGACGAGATTAGAGAATTTTTTTAATTTATTCGTTTCCCGAACACTTATATACGCTCAATTTATTTCCTTAACGTGTTTAATACACATACATTTCAGTTTTTACCATCCCATGGCTATTGTTATGCTTGTTGCTTTTTAGACCACCGAAAACCTTGAATTAACTTGAATAACCTTGAATTACCACGAATGAAAAGAATGTGTTTCAAAATTTCATCATGGACGTAATCCAAATCCTCCATCAACGTATTTTATCGCCTGTCATCGTCACTGTTTTAGACGTCAGTTGCACGAATAAATCAATTTAAATATATCGCAAGACTCCAAAATCAATCAATGGATAGACAAAGCAACTACCATTACGCTCTATTCAGACTCTTGAGAAGTGGCCAACGCATACTAGCCATAAAGAGAAAAATAACAATATACAGCGAGTGAGAAGTAGATGGTTCAATGTATGCCAGTAGAAACCTATTGATTCTTGCAGTCACGAACTAGAGATTAATTTGATTCAATAATAGATCCAGAGATTAAAAAATACAATCGTTTAAAATTAGCCTGACGAGAATATGTTCCTTACCGTTAAACCGTCGTTTACGTTAACTGGGTTATGTTCAAAAAATGAAAAATGACCATATTTCAAAGGAATGGGAATTAGAAAATTGACCGGAAGAACCTGCTCTTAACCACTTACTCTTGAAGTACTAAAACGGGACATTTTAAAGCTAAAGGAATGAAGATTCTTTTCTCGACATCTAGACGTAAATAACATAAAATCTTGCTAGTCACGTCGATTGGCCATGTACTGCCTCTCTCTCCAAGGGCATCGATATTATTTTTGTGGGGCCTTCAAATCGGCCGTGCATACAATTAATTTCTCCAAGGGTAAAATGCATCAAATATTTTCGGATCAACTGAGGTCAAATTTGGACGTGCACTTTAGAACGAAGTACGAGATACCGGGACTTGAAGTGAAACGTTTGACCCAAAAACTTTTGCTAGTAAACTGGATCGTATGTCAATCAATTAAGACGGACAAGAAAAATCGTTCAGTCGACACATTGTAACTCGATGTCGGGACATGTTTATCACTTTTTAAATTTGTGGTGAAATTATTAATACAGCTGAAAATTCGTGTACGAATAAAGTCAATTTCTTCTTCGTCTTCTAATGGTTTCGATCAGAAGGTTTTGTCATTTCGATCACTGTAAAACTTGAAATCGTTACTCGCTCACGATGTGCATGTTCGAAATTGATAGTAGGAACTCAACACCGAACTCTGTCTGCTGCGTAGTATTTCGTGAGAGTCCAAACCTCGAGATTGAGATTTTGATTTTACTAATTCTATACTTTGGTGAGGTAGAAGTTAATGTACTGAATTAAAGTCAAATCTCTTTGCTATACCACCTTGCTACTATGCTATTTTCGGTATTATAACAATTTGTTGGGTCCCGGTAGCTGATATAGTAGCTAAATTTGACTGTAAAATCGTTTTGAAGGACCCTTGGTATTATGCCGCTAATTTACCAGCAAACGGTACTGAGCTAAATTGATGTAATACCTAGAGCGGCATAGTACCGCGGCAGCATAGTTACAAGGTTCGACTGTATTGGAATTATTTTAGGGCTAGCTTCCAATTTCTATGCACTGTGATCCTAAATATAGCATGATTATGTTATACAGAGTGAAGTTGGATTAGGAAAAAGGTATAATAAATGTTTTTGGTAATCTCCACCGCCATACTATATTCAGCACAACTTGCATTCTTGCGTAGTAAGGATTTGTTCTATCATGTAATAAAGAGTATCTGACGCTCTCCTAGTTGTAGTTCAACTGTTTAATAATTGATTTCGCAGGTTGATTTTGTTCTAAACATCGAAATATGGGATTTGTGTTGACTCTTCAAATCATATGAGTTTGGAGCCGTTCTGTTATATATAGAGAGAAATATATTGCATGATATTAGGCATGACAATACGTTATTCCGATATAACGTTTTGACAACTATCAATTGACCACTGTATTAAAAACCACAGATACGTTAATTTCGGTACATTTCAATAGCTAAGCATTACCACCTTTAATATCTCTCTCTCAACTGGCAATTAAACGTGATGAAGCTCAGCATCGTGGATATCATCTTTGTTCGAGATGTGCAAACTCACTCACTCACTCACTCAGCCCTCTCCGTGCCGGGTGGCACATGAGGCGAAGACAACTTCACGCCAGTGGTTCCGGTCTGTCGCTGCTTCCGTTGCCGTCTGCACCGTGAATCCTGGTGCATGTAGTTCGCGTTCCAACGTTCTGCGCCAAGTTTCCTTGGGCCGTCCCCTTTTTCGTTTACCTTGCGGACGCCAGTGAATGGCTACCTTCGTATGCGAACTGGGATCCATCCTGCATACATGACCGAGCCACGGATCTGTTGTCTTCGTTTCCGTAGCAATGTAGGTTTTACGGGATAGGGTTGTTAGCCCTAAGCCCAACATCCTCATTCTCAAAACGGGATTGGGACCGGCTTGGCGGAAAGTTCGAGAGGCAACCTAACCCTAAATTTTTTCACGCATCAGTTTCATCTCCATCGTAAACCAGCGATCGATATTACATTGCTAACACGAAGCATGTCACGCCGCGCTAACTTGGACACAATGAAGCACACACGACCGCAGTAAATGCGAAACAATGGTCCTAGAAAGCCAGTAGACAAAGGGCAAACGATGTACAAAAGGTCAAACTGCGAAGGCTAGTGCTGTAACTTGTCATGTCTGCTCACGCGAAATACACGCTAGATGAGATACGACGTTGAAGAAGAAAGCGATAAGTGTAATCAAGGACGATTCTATCGCGGGAGTTTGCTGTATCTACTCCGAATGCATACAGAGTTCACGAGGCTTCTGCGACCACGCAACTGTAGAAACAATCAATCAGAGACTGATCTCAGAGACGCGAATGATAACCCTCGTATCGTTTTAAATAATCGAACTTAAACTCGATTCCCTGCTAGAAACTCACACAAACCAGCGTCCTCTGTTCTCAAACAAATAACAAATGACAGTTGTATTTTAAGAATAACACAGCTATTTCTGACCAAACTAGATAGAGAAAAGGAAACGATAAGGAACCTAGTAACGCGATTTCTTTAATCCAGCACGTATATCACAGTAACGAGCATGCAAACTCAGCACAAACTCCGACAAATGCGCCACCGCAGCTCAAGGCAATTCAGATTCCGGTGCTAATAACAAAGCATATATAAATATTGAAAACAATACAAGTGGACAAACTACGGAAACGTCGAACAATCGATCAGCCACCTAGTTTCACAACTTAAGTGTAATATGTAAGAATATACCAGAACCCGATGCTTCACTGTTTGAGGCTCTGAGGCAACACGAGCTTCAGACGTGGTTTGACCTGTGCAACATGTTGAAAATAAACCGTTACGCCCAATTTATTGAATTGATTTACTAGAAATAGTGCTTCGCCACACTGTGACAAACTACGATTTATTACGGTGACCGTAAACAATGAAAGCCACTTAGAAGATATATTGCTAAACGCATACATGCTACGAAGTAGCTCTAAAATAACGGGCCGCGTCTACCCCGATATTCCATGCTGCGAGTGACACGGCTAAACAACTGAACGCAGAAACCATTCCTCCCGTAGTCACATTTGACTTGGGATTCCGGAAACCATCGGTGATTTTTTCATTCCGCTAAACCCGATCATAATCATTGAAGATTTGTGAGATTAATTATGAACATTTTCGAATTACAATTAAACTAATCCAAATCCACTGAAAGTGATCTTTTTAAACAGCGCTATGGCCGATAGACTAAGATGCACATGAAACGCCTTAAAACATAAGTAAGCGAAAGAGGTTATCCTATCTAATCCCGGCGTCAACGTACGAGGCAATCCGCGTGTTCAGAGGATAACGGTCAATCAAAAAAACTTTGAGATTCACACACAGAAGTGTGATTCCACTAACACGAATAACGCGAATACCGCTTGATCCGAAATCGATCAAGATACGAATCGAGATCCTGATATAATTTTCGATTCTGTCACGTAAGTAATAACAACAAGAACAAATCTACTTACCCACCCGTTTGATATTAGTGACTATCAGAGCTCAACCACAAACTAACTTGTTAAGTCCGACTCCAGTAAAGGCAGACCAATAACTTTAGTTTACACCCGGTCATTACTCACGAAAAATTCGATTAAATGCATCTATTCAAACGCAAACAGCCTTATCAATAAATTAATTGAACTGTCCGAGATTTTCAATGAAACGGCGCCAGACATATTTGCCATAATGGAAACGTGGTTCCATACCTCATTGTCTGAAAATGAACTCTGTTTGCCAAGTGCCTCTCTATTCCGGCGTGATCGTTTAGGTGATTGCGAAGGAGCAGTACTCCATTTCAAGCAATCGCTTATCTGTAGAGCTATGAACACACACACACTTTGGTGCACTCTGACTCTTACTTTAGGAAACCAAATGCATTATTGCAGTGATCTATCGTTCTCCAACAACTCTCAACGTGAACAATAAACAGATTAATGCTTTGCGCTGTGTAGCAACGCGGTACAAAACACAAATATTTATAATGGGGGATTTCAAGTTACCCCAGTTCTATAGCCGAAATCATCATTCATCAGAGACACTTGAATATGAA
>JACCGJ010020086.1:0-53545 GCA_013407085.1 Atriophallophorus winterbourni
TATATATATATATATATATATATATATATATATTCATTGAAGTTTTGCGACAGGGCATTTAATTTTCAGTAAAGCTTGCTCGTTTATTATAAATTGAATCCGTGATTAAATACATACGCCATGAGCAATACAGATCGTTTTAGGCATTCCATAATATGTTTACTCTTACGGCGTGCTGTTCGAAGAAGCTTCATTCAATGCCAATTAATTTCGGTGTGTTGACCAAAGTCGAATGTTACATGAGCAGTATAAAACGAATAAGACAAAGACTTACAAAAAACAAATAAATTCGTGATGTTTTGATCATCTTCAATAATCTACTCTCTTTATATTCAGGAAAAATACATCAATAACATTAAATGCAAACTTGGCAATCGGAATACTGAAATAAAACCAATCGTTAAATCAAACCAGCTTAAAGGAAACAAAAATCGCTCTTTAATTTAGTCGGAATACCAGCAATTTATGCGGAACATTTTGAAACGCCATTCACGAAGTTGAACTCGGGATTGGGTTAAAATGTCTAAGGAATACATCCGTATGGAGACAAATGGCATAACGATAAACATTAGAAAACGACAGGCCTGAATGCAGTAATAGATCAGTAAGCTGCCACTCGTAGCTGCAGTTTTAAATGTTGATGCAAATGACACACAAACTAAATGCCGTTAGAAAAGTGAGTTGATAATTAATTTACCTTGACCGAATTTGCAATAAAAAGCTGCATAGGCTACACATAGAATGAGGTCCAAATTTGCTCATGATCTCTCATCAGGTTTAATATGAATGGTGCATTTGGTAGTCCACATTAACACTACATCTCTATTCCAAGGTTGTCATAGCCGGAGCGGTTCTGGGCTTAAGCTCCCAATTTCAAAAATACTCTAATGGCAAGAGTCTCATATAGCATTATTACAGCTTCTTCACCATTTGCTTTTTCAGTGCTGGAAGGAGGAGTGTGTCCCACAATAGATGCGAGACACGAAGATTATCACAATGCTAAAGTCTTACAGATCCGGCTACAAGTTTTAGCTGATTGAGTTTACTTCGAATCTCAATGTGGCTTCCGCAAGGGAAGATCAACCGTTGACATGATCTTCTCCCTGGGACAACTTCAAGAAAAGTGGCGGGAACAGCGTATGCCATTATACGCTGTTTTTATTGATTTAACTAAGGCATTCGACTACGTTAGCAGGGAGGGTCTTTTCAAAATTCTTGATCTGATAGGCTGCCCCCCAAGGCTGCTCAGACTCGTTATTTCGTTCCACTCAGGCATGAGATGCTCAGTCCATTTTAACGGTTGCAGTTCAGAAGCATTTGAAATTCGCCGAAGCGTCAAACAAGGGTGTGTTCTTGCTTCCATGCTGTTCGGCATTTTCTTTGCTCTGCTTCTGAAGCACGCTTTTAGGACGAGAACAGAAGGCATTTACAAACGCACGCGAAGTGATGGTAAACTTTTCAACCTGAACCATTTGAGAGCACAAACCAAAGTACGGGATGTGATAATCCGTGACCTGTTGTTTGCCGACGATGCAACCCTTATTGTTCACCCCCAAGATTACCTCCAGTCGCTAATGAACTGTTTTTCATCGGCACGCAAAGACTTTTGGCTAAAAATCAGCATGAGCAAGACCAAAGTCCTTGGTCAAGGGATTGTATCGCCTCTAATCACCACTGTTGGAAACTGTCAGCTTGAACCAGTACATCATTTCACATATCTTGATACAACCATTGCAGATAACCTCTCGCTAGACACGGAGTTAGATAAGCGGATTGGCAGAGCCGCTGTTATTTTGTCCCGATCGAACTCTCGCGTTTGTAGTAACCGCAAGTTGATTTTAAAGACAAAGATGATAGTACACAGCGAGGGCGTGCTTTACTCTACGGCAGTGAAACCTGTTCCAGGATAAGAACGTAAACTGAATGCTTTCCATCTACGAAGCATCCGTCGTATCTTGAATATATCGTGGATGGACAAAGTGACTAATGCTGCTGCTTTTAAAAGCTGGTCTACAGAGCAGGTTCACCTTACTACGACAGCGCCGCCTGCGGTGGCTTGGCCACGTCTACAGAATGGAAAATTGCGTATTATTAAAGATCTACTCTACGGTGAGTGGCAATCGACCATTGGGCAGACCGCACTTGCGGTACAAAGACGTTTGCAAAAGATATATTAAAGCACGTGGCATTGACCCCGCGAGTTGGGAAGAACTTGCTCTTGACCGCTCTCATTGTAGGCATTGTGTAAAGCGTCGTCTGTAAGCTGAAGCAGATACAGCTCTTGGCTGATGAACGCAGATCACTCCGCCGGCTTGCAACTGATGCCAATCTACCGAGTTCTGTCTATCGTTGCGAGCGCTGCGAGATAGTTTGTTCCTCCCGAATCTGACTGTTTAGTCATTCGAAAAGCTGTGGAACATGAAACAAATCATGCGGTTGTGATGTACACACATGGTCGACATCGACCAACAAAACAGAACATCTCCATTCACCACACACTTAGTCCGACGTGGCGTCTGTAACGGACAGACCAGAGACCATTACAACTGACAGCGTCATTGTAAAACGGTTCTGATTGCGTGAACGCAACTTCGTTTGCTTCCATCATCCGAATATATCAATTAAACAGACTACTTAATATTTGTGTAGTAGTGTGAGAAAAAGTTGGGTCGACAATTTCGTTAGATATCTATGTTAATTTACCGATCTGTAAGGCGATGTAGACGGATAAAATCGAATAATGCTCTGTTTCAAAATGTTTCAACTGTTTAAATGAACACGAGGTTCAATTGCAAGCTGGTTATGTTATTTTTGCACATTAACCGTTGGTTTCAATCTTTTTACAACTACATTCCGATCTATGGTGTGGAACAACAGGTAGTCAGCAACGCTCATTTTTAGTTTCTTATATACTGTAAAAAGATTGCAAAATATTATGCAAAATACGAGCGCCATTATTTAACGTAATAGTGGGGTAAGAACTTAAGCGTAGCGTCTCTCGATAGATCACTACCCTCAGGAATACACATGTTTAAAATGATTGAATTCCCAACCTTTGCAACAAGTCCGAATGAGAATACAAAAATCGTTTCTTGTTTTTCTCATAGTTTGTTGAACGAAAGTGAAGAAGAGGTTTTAACCCAATTTTGTGCGTATAGATAACCCACTAAAGTTCCAAGGTTAAATGCCGGATGAAGGAAACGTTGACTGTACAATTCGTACGCCAAAAATGTTCAAGCTTGAAATGATATATTAAAAGAAGATAACTGTTTGTCTCTGTTTTGTAAGTGATTGGAGTTTTGTTTGTCAAATTGATTGTCCGTTGTTACTGGCTCCTGCTTCACAAGTTGGTAATTGGGGTTTGACGTATCAGACGGAAGTAGCTGCGTATTGAACGTCTGCTTGTCAGATGTCTCAGAGCAATGTGTTGATCCGTGCGAACTAGAGCCATTCTCATCAGGTGTATACGCAATCGAAGATTTCGTTGGGTTAATAAAACCTTGGTTGGTGGTAAGTGAAAAATAGTTAGTGGTTGAATGTAAGTCAGACGATGAAGTTTTTTCTGTCTCGGGCGGGGAATACATTCGCCCGGGACTAGAGGACAGTGCGCATGACGTGTTTGGAGATCGGTCATTCGACGATTGAGGTCTGGAATATTCTCTGTTGACTTGATTTTGAATAAGGTACATGGAGTCATCCTCCACAGGAGGTCGAATTCCAGGCATTGAATTCGTATCTTCGGGAAAATTCGATTCTGTCAAATCATTGGTTTTCGACATATCTTTGGGTAGTTCAGAAAATTCCTCAGGTGATTTTTTCGGAAAGTTTGAGAATTTATGATTATCTGAACTGGTGGCACTTTGAGAATTTGGGAAAATAAACGGAAGGTAATTGAGCAAACCGGGGACAAACATTGAATGTGATAAAGGAAAGCCCGAATTGCTAACGGTTGTGCACATTTGTTTCTGACCCTCAAATAAATTACGCCCCATGTAACCGTGCATCATGGAACTAGAAGAAAATGAACCGAAGTTAGTTGATCCCTTCTCTTGATTACAATAGTCGACATTCGAATGACAAATGGGACTAGAGACAGCGCTTTGATTAGTCTCACGTGTTGGTTTCAAACCAAGTAGACGAGGGACTCTTGACAAAAGCTGTGACCCTGCCGCGTTTGTTTTAAACCAGGTTCCAGTCTCTTCCCAAGCAGGGTCTGGACACAAGTAAAAAGGTTCTGAAACACCTCTTGCCTCGATCGGTCTCAAATTGGAGTAGATTTCAAATAACTCCACACAATTAAATGGTAGCGTTTGTCTTTTGCCGATTTCTGTGCCATGCAGCATTTGACTATGCGTACCGTAACGTGAATTCGATGCTTTACCATTTCCATAGCTATAACAATATTTCACTTCGGCTGATTCGAACAATGGCGTGAATTTTATCGCCTTCGTTCCTGATTCATCAGTGACCAATTGAAACTGCCCCCACACGAGATTTCGATGTCGTTGTGTACCACCGACATTGAATTGCGTACGATTTATCAACCAGAGGCTGTTCAAAATGGCCTGAAGAGGAATCAAAAGGGACGTGTTCGATCAACAATAAAATGTGGCGATGCTTATCGCAGTTATGATTAGCACTAAGATGTACAAAGAGCTGACCTGGGGGTTGGATTTTCCAAGCATGCCAGTCTGTACCAAGCCACTGATTGGTGAAAATTTACTCATTCCCGAACGTTTGCTGGTAGGTTGCAACCCGTAGTCTTTTCCTGCCATTTCTGCTGGTCGCTTGCTGCCAGGCATCACGGAACTGCTGAGAACACCTGCGCTGGATCGGCTCAATGCACGAAGCTCATTGAGTCGTTGATTCAATACAGAACGTGTACCCATGAACGCGTTGCCTTTGAGCACCGAATGGGGGTAGTCATGTTGCTGGAGATTCAGAAATTGATACATGAACTCATGACGGAATAAAATACACAGATAAGTTTTAATCGAGGAACGACAGTCTTGTTGGTAGTGAAATGTGGAATACGTGAAGTAAAATAATCAAAGATTTATAAACACGCAAGTACGATTACACTAAAAATAATCAATACTATTAATATGTAAAAATGTAAGGAAATGAACATTTTGCACTAGTGGTATGCCGTAAATTATTCATGTTGTTAGTAACCACTCAACGTTTGAATGCAAAATGGTGACACTAAAACGAACTTCTTAACAAGAGTTTCACGGGTAATTGGAGTATGCAAGTAATAGAAAGAAAATATAGCAAGCCCTGTATAAAAAAATATACGAGATAACTACAGGGTCAGTTCGCATGCAGTACATTACGGGTCTCAATCAAGTTCACTAGGAGTTCCATATGCAGTACGAAATTAGTACCCAATTGCACGTATCCACGAAGAGCTCAGGTGTTAATGAAGGCTCTGTGCGTTAACTGTTCCATTTTAAGCGAACCTATACCGGTGCGTTTTCTAATAAGCTGGAGTGAGCTGCGTATAGAGGGTACACATATAATATCTTCTAAATAATGTTGAAATGTTATCTGCGGACATTAGGCGTTTTTAATGTCTCTACCAGAGGACGGTAAACAGTCCGAAATTGGTTGTGGTGTTGAATTGCGAGGGTTGTGAGCAACACTCAAATATTTCCTCGATTCGAATAATGTTTCATAAACTAAACTCTTTGTTTCCGCTGAATTGTATGATTGTTAAGTTGAAACGTCTATTCTCCTCGGTCCGGTTATCGACGAGGCCTGAGTTAAATAGCTTGGTTTCCTTTTTAAAAATTACAATGATCAATGTCTGGCAATTTCTCCCCACCCGGATACATTGTCCAGCTCCAATTCTCCAGACCATCCAATTTATACATCTGCTGTCGCTGCTACTGCTGCTTCTGCTGCTGCTGTTGTGTTACTGGTAGTGTCCGGAAAATGGTTATTCAACCATTCACATAATGTCGTGAACAAATGAAAAAATAATGACCAATAAAGTGGTTGGGTTGTCAGGTCGAAATGTTACATACGGATAAACCCTAGAGACGTGATTGCGACCAGCTCCTGTGTGGTTGTTGCACGGTCAGTCGAGTGACATTTCCAATACGAACGAACACACCCCTCGGAAATAATTGGCTCACAAATGTACATTTCCAACAATCACCTGAAATCATTATAAATTTATTCCCACTGCTGACGTACCGCCAATAACGCAATTCCCTCAATGCTGAATTTAATTTAACCTCCCTTTAGACCAGGTCCTTGTGTGTGTGTATATGCTTATGGTGTGTGTGTGTGTGTGTGATTCACCTTTCTTGGGTTGCATAATGGCATTGTTTCCGGTCATCGAGTATCGTCATATCACGTAGATGCAAAAATTTCCATCCTAATTGGATACAGTTTAATAAACTTTCACCTGTATAGATACCAGGTATGCTGGTATGCACGTCGCTATTAGTGATCACACTACAGTGCACACCTGTAAGACAGCTAACTGCTTGAACTACACCAACAGATGTTGTAATTCGCCACAATGATAATATGTGTATGTGGGAATGTGGACGTTTAAAACGAAAAGTTCATCACTATCTATTATGCTTATGCGGACGATATATATATATAATGCCCCATGCCACTAAAATATTTAATATGCTCTCGCACTCCTAATAGAAATGATCACTGCATGAACAGAGAATACGCTGAAAAATTAACAATGAATCAGCAGAGAATGACAACACTTAACGCAAGACAAAAATTGGAAAAGCATATCGCACTCCTGGTTGGGAAACCTTGGTATAGCCCGACGGCTTGGCTAAACGAACTTTAGTTATCCTAAGTTGCGTGGATGGTCTCGAAGATCTTGGAGTGCTAGATATTTAATTTTATAGGTTGTGTTTCTGTTTGTTTTTATCATAGAGATGGGTTGGAAGAAAGATTTTTGAAAGTGTATGTAAACTATCATTTAATGCGTGATTCGTTCTGATACATCTGGTCGAGATCAGATAGACTACAGCCCATAGTAAGTAGATTCTACAAACCATGATGGCGAAATATAAAAGAGGGAATTTTTGCCTGCGCTATGTAAGTTACGTATTGCTATTTCCACAATTAAAATTCTGAATATTTTCAAATAAAGCCTTTCATTCTCATTCATTTTTTTATTCTTCGAAAGACATAGTAAGTGTAATAGTGCAATAATTCATGATTGGCTCACCTTTAAATGTCGTTCTAGCGAGTGAACGAAAGCTTTCAATGATTCCGGTTCATATTCATGTCCATCCTTCTTTTTGGCCGTCAATACGAAATCCTGAATCAAATGTAGAGAAAATGGCATAATACATTGATACCGTTACGTCTGTTTTCAATATCTATTTTACACTGATTCGATTATTCTTTTGAATCATCAAAAACCGCTGGTTGTGTATCATAGTATGTAAGGACTAAAAGGTCAACAGGGTCCGTGGTGCTAGATCGGATATAGAAGAGATCGGAGGTTGTAATAGAAGGTGCACACCAACAGCTCATGAAGGTTGGTTGAACGACCTCAGAGCGTCAAATACAAGGAGTGAAACAATTGACTGAAATCATACAATGACCTGAAAACTCGTAGCGAGAGGCAGGAAGTAGGCCAGGTGGTAAAAGATTACACTATGGCCTGAAATAACGAACCTGGAGTCTACTGATAAGTTGATAACATGTGAGCGTTATGCGGGGTGTGCAAATAGTTTGTATATAAATGATCTGTGTGAGATTCAGCTTAAAATAATAAGCGTTCCTCTCTCATCAATATGACCTAAAACGTTCAGACAGTCCAGTTTCGAATCCCACCCGATTATACATTTTGAGGAACGTTCTTAACCCAGATCACGACCATACTCATGTTTAAAATTGGTACCAACATAAGCTGAGAAAATGTACGACGGCATCCCATATTGCCCAGTAGGTGAAATTGTATCACTCGTGCCGCTTCGTGTTAAGCAGCGACCGTACGAGCCACAATGGTTTTATACGGAATAAAATAATAAATAAATAATAAATAAATAAATAAATAATAATAAATCAATGACGTTGACGTGGAAGCCTTTCACGCACGAGTCATTCCGGGTATGGTATATTTACATTCATAACTATCTGAGCTCGATTACTAACTTGTTAAAGCCCGAGCTAAGTATGATTGTAACGTGAACAACTCACAGTATGTCTTAGAAGTTAACTAACCTGAATATAGTGATCCAACTCGTCAGAAGGTATCTGATGAATCTCTCTGGTGTCCTGTTTCACCTGAACAAGGTAACGTTGTATCACTTTCATATCGGATCGGGTTTTGCGAAGCGTGTTATGAACGATGCCATTTTGCTGTGTGGTACATTCAACACTTCCTCTTTCAGAGGGGGACGTTTGTTTAATTGCATTACTAGTCGTAAAGGCCCGGGAATCATACATAGAGAGGTCTTTTGTTTCATATTGCTCCTCGATATCCTGCTTGTCGGTGTGGCAAGTGGTTGGGATTACTTGAGGTCTGGATCGATTGTGTTGGTTACCGAAATCAGTTTCACATGATGTGCTTGCGGAAGGGAAAAGACCGATTGGACCTGAGTGAGAAAATGCTACTGCTCCGGGTAGAGGAATATGTTGTAGGTAGTCGTTGAACAGGAGCGGAAAGCTAGAGAGTGCTAGTTGAGAACAATTTGAGTTCACGGTCCCAGTGGAAATGGTATTGCTTCTGTCGATTATCGATGGTATCGGGGGAGGCAACCAAGGATGAGAGGGCCCACGATTGCAATCTATGGAAAATAGTAAAATGTTGACGTGTAATCAAATGAAGACATCGCCAAACGGTTGTTATTGATGCTAGCAGACCAGACATAAGTCAACTCGATCGAACAACCATGTTTTGAAACCGATTATAGTAAGCAGGCTCCAATGAACTTGTCTTATCACTATCGTTTACGGAAACAATTGTCTCCGACGGATGTAGCCACCAACAACGGGAGTTTATTTTTACAGTACACTTCGGAATCGGATGTTTTGTGTTGACGTGTTTGGAGATGGTTTCGGTTAGGTGACCTCGAATACAAAGAGGTGTGTGTATGGTATGCGAATAATTATCTCGATAAACGTATACAAACAGACGTTGAAAACAGCAGGTAAGCGTTATGAGCAAATACAATTACAGATGTTTATCTTTTGGCGGTAATCACAGAGGTGAACATATCGATTTGCTCATCAAACTTGTACACACACCAAGCACAACCGGGTCGGTATAACGACAGTAAACTTCATGTTTTGCTGGCATTTGACCCAAAGTGAAGTTGCACGCTTTATGGAGTAAGAGGAAGCCGTCATTCGCTTAACAGTTTTGTACGGAACATATAAAAATGTAAACGAACTATAACCTGATATTCTCATCCTCTTAGGCGGCCCCGCTGATCAAAGATGCATAACCCAACAAATTTGCTCTCAAAATAGTGTTATCAGAACTGTGAGAGTATTGTAGGTTAGGACTGCTGGCTTCAATGTTGGTGGTACGAAAACAAAGATACGTCACATGGTTTTATCGATATAGAATCCGATATTTGGATTTTTTCGTTCCCTGTGCCATATAGTTATTAAAAGAACGCTGGTTATTCATATGACGAACAATACCAAACGGTATAATTTGAGGGCCAGGGAATGATCCATAAAAATTAACCTCTCCCCGTCAAGCACACTTGCCTTAGCAAACAAACCGGACGATTCAGTGAATTGATTTTCCATACGATATTTGTTGTTCGATAAAGTTTATGGCCATTCCATATTTGTGATTCCACCGAACATCTGCCAATTTTTGAGCACTTTCACTATAAGCCGAATCATTAAAATTGTTTTTTCTCTCTCTATTCAGTACGTGTAAGTGCTCAACTGCATTGTTCAAAATAACCAGACAGGTTGTCAAGACTCTCTATCCATATCCGGTCTGCTGTGTTTTTCCTCACACCTCAGTAATGATAGTTCATGCATGCATTCCGTTATTATTATCGTCATCAACCGGTGAACCTTGTTTGTTGTGTGTCCGGTCACAACGAGCGTTGTTCAACCTGTTTTAACTTGCTTTTCAAGTATCATGCACCAAATTCTAATAACAATTAGAGCGATTTCCTGATAGCTGTTGTTGTTGTCGTCGTCGTCTATCTTATGGTCTATAGACCCTATCTCCCTGTAAAAACTTCTTATCAGTATAACATCACCATGCTTACTATAACTGTCATCCTTACTGCCATAGTGGAGAAGCGAATGGGGGAAGGAGAGTGTGCGTGTGTGAGACAGAGATAGAGCGCGAGAACGAGAGTAAAAATGACTTGTTCCCCAGTTGCCTGCGACTTTGCTTGTGGTCGTCACTTCCTGTCTTGATAAGCTGCCACTCAAAAAGACAAACGACATGATGACTGCCACTTGTGTGAGTTGAATAGTGAAAATAAGGATGTAGCGAGTAACCGTTATATGTGGATATATGTATATGGGAGTAGACAGCGAATCGCGGAACCAAGCGGGTTGGAGTGTGTATCCGCTTATTGAGCACGATGGTGTGGGTTGTTCTAATCTCAAGCATAGGAAACAAAGAATGGCTTCGTTAATCAAATCCGATTCGGATATAATGAAGGGGAGTAGAAAACTAGATTATTGGAAACCTGTCGATCATTTGTACGAACATTTAATGGGATTTTTTGAAGCAAATGACATCTAAAATGGCCACCGTTAAAATGATATGTTGGCAGAGATGAAACAGGGCTAGATAAGGTCTATTTCGAACATTGAGTAAATAAGTTGGTAAAAACGAATGGCAGACTGTGTCAAATTCATACCCGAAAGTTTTTCACAATGATATTCAAGTATGCTAGAAGTAAACCTCATTATTAGTTAGACAGTGAATGCTGGATAAGTACACTTAATGTAACTCATCGCTCCATACTCAACGCAAAATAAGTATGCATTTCACGGATTCGATGGTCTGACAGATCATTAACAGAATGAAACTGCAACTTCTGTATCGGAAAACATGAGATTCGAAAAATGCTATAATCGATTTTGTTCCAGGTTTAATGTGTATTGATCGAAAAGTATTATAACCCCGGGTCAGTCCGGGTTAGATCAACAGAACATGTCTGATATTATGCGGTGGAGAGTGAAAGCGGGAATAAGCAGGTATATGTACTGTCACCACGCCAGTGTCGATTGGTGTGTGACTATTGATTTAGGGAGTGAGCAGTTAAAGTTGGTCTGTGGTAGATTGCAAAACTGTTATGATTGAATACCTTACAATTTTATTCATGACTACAAAATAAGGAAATTTATGGTGAAACTTGTTCTTTTTCGGTGAAAATCACTCAAGAAGACCGTTGAACGCTAAAAACTAATGCTGTAATAAGTAAAAGCCATCGAAACCGTCAATCAAAACTCTACTGAATAAACAAAAAACATGTAAATCGATTGTAACTCTAAATGCAGCTATGCGTGATCAAACTTGTTTGAATAAACACGATAATCTGCAATGCGCGGAAAATCTATAAACGCTTGGGATGAGTTCACATCTCCGAATCGATTTGAAAAGAGGTTTTTCAGTTAATTTTAGCGTAGCGTCCTTGTTAAATTTGGTGATTCCAGCATGCGATCGAAAAAGACTTGAATTCGACATGTTGGTTTTGACCTCTGACCTGTTGTTCAGAGTGGAAGTTTATGCTTTTTAAAATTTGCCCTCAAACACCCACATTTGGTTAGCAGGCCATCTCTGACTAAGATAATGCGGAAATCACTAATTTATTATGAACGTCGCATATTGCAATTAATTTCTTGTACATTCTCACGGATCGAGGAAGAAACTTGTAACTGACTGCAGTCGAACGTCAAATCAAAAAATCAATAATGATATCCTTTCAAATGTTACATCGATATCACATTTGAGTGAATATTGGCACACTTTTACACACCTAGCTATCTCACCATCATAAGTCGCTACACACAGACACACACACACTGCTTGCTACTTCGTTTGTGCCTTAAAATGTAACATAAAGTCACGAAGTCAAAATGATATTTTTCGTCAACTCAACGTCTTCACTGATGAGCAGTTCAATCCGCACAGTTGGTCAACTGCGCAATCGACCGTCGGTGGAGACATGTGAAGTTTTATTTTTAACTGTTTGATGATAAGTCCGATATACAGACCCCACACATGGCGGCTGAAACGAATCTTATGTCATCTCTGGAGGGCGATTTGATGAAAACTGTGGCAGCGAATGAATACTCTGAAGTTGGAAACAGTGGCTACATCTCACGTCACGCGCACAGATTCGGATTGATGCTACGGTAAAAATCAATAGTTTGGAAGTCAATTAAATGTCACTGTCATTGTGTAATATACACACCAACCAACCAACAATTCGTTTCATCAAAACTGTCCGGAATAAAAGCTCACACACGATCCGACCTGTGTGAGCAGCTTAAGTGATCCCCTTAAAAACCGGAGTAAACCATTCATAAACAAATTTTGGAGTGTGTTCCAATGTAAAAATTAGAACCTCTATCTTGCCGTCTAGCACACACATGCACACACACGATCAGCTTTTGATAGCGTAGAAATTGTTCTCATAGTAAAGAACGAAACAAACTGAGAATTTCATGACGTCCATCCACAAATTAGAGCGTTTGTCGCCGTGTCCAATGCTGTTCGATCAGGACAGAACATTGAGAAAATTGAAGTCTATGTGCAAGCATGTAAGGTCCGGGTAGGGGGTGCTTGCTGAACACCGCATAGAGGCCACCTATCCAAGTGTCAACGTTTAACTTTCGTACTTATTGTTGGTGGTTGTCATTTAGATGAATGCTTGGCACCGCCCGTGGAATCAGAAATAGGTTTTGGTCATGGCTTAGAGCATGCAAGGTAATTTTCATCAAACATGCTAGAAAATAAGCCGATACAATAGGATGAATCTGGAGGGATAAAATAGCAAGTTAGACCGACATTAAATAGCGATACGGATAGGCATCGATAAAGCTAACTGTGATGAATATATTATGGTGCTCACATGCCCATTCCTTACCAATCACAATCGGTTTCTGGCTGTATGCCGTCATCAGGTGGAGACAGTAAATTCAGGTTCTGTGAGCCTTGAAACAGTTGTGAAGTGGAAAACAAACCTATGCTTGTGTGCCACTGTTGTATACAGTTGTTACAACGAAACACGTTTTTCAAATACAGAATCACAAAATGATTTCTGGTCAATCTCTCCAGGCGCTAATATAAGACCAATATATTACGATGCTCACGCGATGAGTAAAAGCAACTGTAGGCCAAATTAGTATGATACGTAGGTTAATACAATGACAAAATATGCCAACTGGTCAGATCCATTCAATACTAAACGTTTTGGTCCTATTCTTATGAAGTACATATATCCTAAAGCTATGAAATCATTATGCTAGTCGTGTTGATGGATAATAATGTTAATTTAGGTTGAGGTAAGATACCGTGATATTATGAACATAAGTAGATCACATTTAGAGTAGTTGTGTGTAGTTAAAAAGATATTAATCAATTTCGATTGCAAACACATGTTGACATATATAACTTATCGAACCATAGAATGAATAAAATATTACGTACACACCAATGATCTTTGTATAACATTGCGTCATATCTCAAGTGATATCATGTGACACAAGAAATTAACTCCGGAACCCCTGCTGATGAAACTATTCCACGACTCAGCATGCTGATACTACTTATCTAGACTCTGTCGACAAAAACATGACAGGACTGAGCGATAATGACGGCAATTCTGAAACCTGCCAATTTAGCTGAGGTTGTAATGCCGAGAGATGTATCGAATTTCAATCGAAATAAACTAGATAAAAGCTAGAAACAACAAAATGCGATAAAAAAACCATCATAGCAGTTGGAATTCGAAAGGCAAATTTGATCTTTACAAAAGTAAACGGCTAGTGGTCAGGGATATGATTACGAATATCATACACTAGCTAGCGGAACGCAGTTTTGACAGATACACGCAACAAAGGAGTTACAAGAGAAAAGCACTTAATCCCACCTTTCTTTTTCTTGGTCTTATTGTTCTTATCTTCGCGTTCATATTGAAAAGAAAATAAATTCGATTTTAAATCTGTAAGCACCCCATAAACAAAGTGTCAGGCAATACGTTTCGTTGGAGATTAGGATACAGCCACGGTCAAATTTAGCACGACCGTGTACTAACAACAACATCAAATAAAGCAAGAAGAATAGAAGATTCCACTTCTACGAGGAAACGAATATCCGAGTAGCAATACATATTATTATGACGAATTAGCATATACTTGATCCCAAAGAAACCGGATGAGACAAGCATGAAATACCTTGCGAACATGTGTCGAATACCGCGGAATTCATGAAAGCTTTGCTATCATGTTTGTTCCGAGAAAAAGCTACTTCAGACGCACATAATACATCACCAAGATTTGGCCTTCATCCGTCCGTTGCAGACCACAATTCCAATTAGTCTTCATGTTTCTAAATCGAAAAAATTGGACCTTTTGAAGAGAAAATATGCGTTGCCACCTTGGTCTAGACTACCATCAGCAAACGTGAGCCCAAGATACCCATATATCACCGCCACCGATTTCACTGTCTCCCTTCCAATATTGTATCAGTGTTTGTGAAATTCAATGAAGGCAACCGCCCCAAACACAAACACGCATACACACACACTGATCACTTGTTCGACGCAGCACAAAATTGCATTTTTGTGCACCGGAGGTTGTAAATCTAGAAGAGTGCTATCAAAATGGATACAACCATTTGCCGAGCCTCACAACGACAAACCAATTGCATTCAGTTACTTGAAATGTGACACAGCAAGTTTTGATGTAGGCGAGGCAAAATGCCACTCTTTTTGCACGACATTTGTTTAGATTGAAATCGATCATTATGTGTTTGTTATAAGTGCTGTTACGGTGAACACAAATGGGAATATATGTGATGAACAATTGCATCTACGACTTTGAACAGATAAGAAATGCGTGAACTGAATGTAATCAGGAATCATGTCATCAAGTGACCGTTCGTGCATGTTTAACATCTCTGAGTACGACTAGAAAAACAAATGCTACGTTGTTGAAAAGATCCTTTTATATTTCGGCATACATTGACCTGTTACTTGTGATACTATCCATGGATCCAGGTAATGTACCGCATAGTAATACAGTGATCCTGGGCTGAGATAATAACATATTGCCCAGGTCAGGACTGATATCAAAGAAAGAGATAATGGCAAAGAAACCCCAGTGTGTTTGCGCTTGAAGCTCAGTACCTGCGACCAATCAACTTAGCAGGACGCTATCTTCGCAGGAAGGAAGTACCACACGTGGCAAATGTAATGTGAAAAATAAACAAAAAAACAGTCGTCAAAGTTTAAAATAGCAATGATAGATCATAATTAAAGACACCCGCAATGCTGTACTTTACATAGTCAGGAGCAAACTGAAGTCACTCCCGTTAATTGTTTGTTTATGTGCCATGTTTCATTGAATTTAACTTCATTTGTTGTTTTGGTTTACTTTCTAATAGCGTCGGATGAACGGAATACAAAGCAGACAACGCAGTGTTAGGGCTACTTGGAAATGTAGGATTGTATTGATGAGCAATATTGAGTTATGATTGCTAAGAGCAATAACAAAATAAGGTTCCTTTTTCTTGATAAACGGCAAAAGTCAATCCAGTGTGAGCCTATCAGAAATATTCGAGATCGTTTTACCGTAGACAAGCGAGAAATAACTTTTTTAATGAAATTTTGCATAGGATTTCCGATAAATCAACGGTAGTTGTGCACAATGAAGCACATTTATTTGCGCGTTTCAATCCCGTGTACAAGTTAAAACCTGTATCATTTTAACGCTTCATATCATTTTGAACGAGTCACTAAACAAGTAATGAATGATATCAGCCACCACAACTGTCATTCAAATAAGTAAAAATGACAAGTGTGTGATAAGTAGAATTGTATCGCGAAATAAGCTGCCCCGCTGTGAAGGTTTGTGTGAGTTGCAGCTGCGGTCGATTGTGTACAACGTGCTCATGCAATTGGGCAGCACGGGGTGTGCAGGCTTATCGATTAGTACACACTTTTAAATGGGGTAGACAGATTCCTACCAAAGAATTATTCACGGTGAAATAAGTGTAAAATGCTACTATGTAAATCCTCGATTTCAGACTATAGCACGATTGCTCAAAAAAGGTATGGAGGAAATTTTTATCGATTGTCAGAGCTTTAAAGAGAAACTTGTTACCGAAATGATAAATGAGCATGAGGAATCAATTCCAGAAGTAAAGTTGAGCTATTTTATTTTTGATCTATAAATGTGGCTTTGGCGTCAGTGTTGGTTTGATGGAGAATAATGGGAGGAACATTACAAATTTTATATTTTCAAACCGGTTATAAACCATTCTTCGCATATCACTATTATACGGTAGTGTCCGCTAAATCAATCCATTATCGGTTTATAAAAAAATATTCCTTTAATCTTGAAATATGATTAAGTTCGTCTCACAACTAAGCGTGAATCCCTTTGCGGAAGCCGCAAAAACAGAAGTGATGTTCAAACAAATTGCATGAGCTAAGTTTCCCTTCAGACGATTTTTACGACAGGGTTCACGCTTTGTACACACATACAAAAGGAAACGCTGTATCAAATTCCGTAGGTTTTTAAACAGTGGAAAAAAGATAAACCACGTTAAGTGATCAATAATCCATACTGCAACAGAGTGGATCCTATGTATTGTGGTGCTCACATCCCCATCCCTACCGATTTCTGGCTGTTTGTCGTCATCCGGTGGAGACAGTAAGATCAGGTTCAGTGGAGCCTGTTTTAATAAGAGTCGCCATTTCTGAGCGAAGAAACATTTTAACATCAGACAAAGGTACGGCATGAACCTGAGAAATACATTTACCAAATCTAATTGAAAATATTTTACTCCTGGAATTTTACAGAATGAGATTATTTTTGAAAACAATTTCTTCCCTATGCGTTTTTACGTGATTTCTGAACTCATCAGTAGGCAAACAAATCCCGTTTTTACTACCTATATTATTTGTAATTCGCATATTATTCTGTGGTTTTTGCAAAGACATGTGCTTTTTAGACCATTAAATTGAATTGAATTGAATTGAATAGCGATGATGGCTTAATCTTGTTGATGAAGAAATTAATTTTTCGAAAGATTTGTTAAGCCACTAAACGAACAGTAAAAGGCAATAGCAATCTTACAATTCTCTAGGTTCGGGATTATTTTTAAATAAAAGATTAGGAAATCTAACAACCTTTTTAATTTAAGGTCACGATGGTTGTTGGTGATTTGTGTATTGCAGAGGAGCTGGACTGATACCCTGATTTTGCGTTCATTTACCATGGCAACATACCGATCAATAAATATGTCACCCTCAACATTTCATTCACCTTACATATTTTATGTGTCGGATAGAAATAATACGAAAATGGTCAGATACCCTTGTTGTTTGATAATAAAACAGTTCCACCTTTCAAATGAATTTTATTAGTTTCTTTTGTACGTGAAAAATGTGTACGAATTCCAAAATCATAAGCCTAGAAAATTAGATTATTCAAATGAAATATTTCACATAAACACAATCTCTCACAAACTTCCATTGGAATCAAATTAATTGGAAAAGTCAATCGCGTAAAACACTACAGTCTGCCAATGCTTACACGTATAAAACAAAATCCCGGAACCCATACAGTGCTCATAAATAGCACGCTTTAATTACACACTCAATCTAGACGCGACTGTATATTTGAGGGTTTTATGTAAACACTTTCCCATTTAATTACAACCAATCCCGGCGCCAGTAATGTGTTACTAAGGTCTGGTCAAACGGCGCACATGGAACAAATCTCTTTTGGTAATTTGTTTTTCCTACTTATTGCTTTAACCATCCTCGCTTGCTAGGCGTCAGGCCATTTCTTAGCCTTCGTATATGATGCGTGGTTTTTTTTGGGTTGCCTCTCACGCGCACACGAAGTGGAAAACAAGGCACAATAAACCACCGGACAAGTCACGCTGTGCATATATTCTTCTAAATTTTACTGGCGCACCTACATATCCCTGACTACCGGTCATTATAGGATGCGCATACAAATGTTTACTTGAAGATACTGTGTCGGTGCTAGTTGCATAGATAACCAGCCGATATCGCAATAGTTTGATCTAGGATGACCTTTAAAACTGGAGAAGCAAAAGCCATGTGCTTCGCTGGCCACCTAACTAGATGAACGTGCATGATATATGATAGCGTACTGAAAAGGACGCTTTTCGAGAAACAATTTATCTTGGCACAAACGACACGTAAACCCGTTATCGAGGCAAGTGGGTGTGTCGAACATTAAGGTCAGTCTAAAAAGTAGAATCCAATTGACTTTTCCTTGCCTATTTGTCAAGAGACACTATGGTTCTAGGGAAAGTGTAGCGGAACATTAGGTATACAATAAATCCTTATCTTGAATCGTTCAAATTAACCCGCATGTCTCGTTTATTTGGAAGGAATGATTAAAAACGAAAAAGAAGGAAAACGGTTGCGTGTCGGTTTGATGTTTAACACATATTGATGATTGTGCAAAAGGGTCTCAGTTGTCTATTTGACTTTCGTGTTTCGCGAATAATCACAATTAGCATATACGGGAGTCATAATGCATCCGATCAAGAACTCTACCGCATAGGCAGAGTGTCATATCTTTTATTGGCATATGCGTCTATGCATGTCTCATGCGTAGAGTAATAAAATATCTATTCGTGCCGCGACGCAACAAACCATGTCGACAAATAACAGCGCTGAACAAGGTGTATCTCGCGATACACCACTCACCACATGAAACGATCCGATAATAAAATCAGGAATGAATACAAAACTGTCTCACCCTCAATCAAAGTATCGTTCCAATAACTATTAATCACCAAGCTGTTATCCGTTCTGGGGTTGGGGTTGGCAACCAACACTGGTTGTTCTCTAGGTGGTGTACTTTATTACATGTGAACCAGTGTCGAGTTGGTCTAGGTGGGGTCTACCAGTTCAGTTGAGACTGGAGTGAATGCAGCCTAAATTTAGTTCGTTTTGTGATAAGATTACAAACCGAGCGTTATGGAAGTTGTCACATAGTTGAACTAACTGGGGTGACAATTACGAGACAAGCTCATTTTAACTATATCTCAGAAGGACTTTATGTTCTCCAGCACGAAACAGCGAGCAGCTCCTTGTGTTCTTAGAAAATGGCGACTTTCGATTATCGAATTTAACATTAATTTCGGGAGATGACATATACTTGGTGCCGTAGTTTATCCTGGGTTCGACAAAAGACAATAAACCAAGCACCGAAGATAGTTTGACCTTCAACAATTTTGTGAAAGAAACCAGAAACACTAACCCTGAGTCTGGCGCATTTGTTGTTAGCGGGTCTCTTGAATTGGCCGCATGAGATAGATGATAAATATTTATTATTCTATGCAATTCGATGAATCATCTATGAAACTGTTTCCTTCCGCAGAATAACAATTTACCCTTGGTTGATTCTTTAAAAATATCATTTCAAGAAAGAATATCACGATTAACAAAACCATAAAAACAGGTGGGATAGCATTTTAGTTTTGAAGTAGTTTCGAAAAACTAGTAGAAATCTTTGGTTCCTATCGAAATTAATTTAGGACAGGTTCAGTACTCCGAACCCTAAAATTTTGCGAAACGAAAAGCGGTGAGCTTAACAAAAGCCTACAGCACCATACAAGTCAACAGCGACAAGCATACAATGTATGACATGACATATATATGCAGATACCCAGTAAAATGACTAGTTACCTTAAAGAAGCGCTTTAAATTATTCAAGAAACCGGTGGATGACGCGCATGATGGAGAACATGTGTTTGTCTCTTGGTTCTGTTACATGGTGCGGATCGGAGTATATCTTATTACCAGCTGCACTGAGTGATTGTCACCATAGCTGGTATTTCGCATTCAATTGGTAAATTGTTCAGACTAAAATATAGTAAATAGCGAATGTTTACAATGTTTCACAACTACGCAACCTCTAATCAGAGACTGTTGACATCGACGAGTAAGAGGGCCATGGTTCAAACGAGGTTGCGGTCGTAAATTAAGAAAAATCTGCTCGGATCTAAACACGTATCACGCCCAGTTATGAAAAAGGCACTAGCAGTATTGGAAAAAGTGAGATAGTTAAGCATATTGCCCAGTAGACGAAATCATATCGCTTATCTTCACACATATATATATACACACATATATATATATATATATATATTATATAGTCTTTTTAAATGCGGTATGGCAGGGCAATTATCTGTCAGTAGGTTTACAATAAAAGAATTAGTTTGCATTTGCAAAGTTTCGAATTAAAATTAATAGAAACTCGTTGAGATCATTCCTGCACCCTGGAAGCCATAAATGGAAAACTAGAAAAAATGAAATTCATTTAAATGTCATTAAAAGTTGAATGTTATAGCACACGATCGCCAATCTAATTAACGCACCAACCATGATAGCACTTGACGAGTAATTGTTACTCCACCTTGAAACAATTTATAAAACTTTTATCCACCTTCAATTGAGTATGCTAGTAACAAGTTACCATGAAAAAAGCATGACTAGTATTTCGACCACACGGTGGATTTACCCATGACTAATATCAACTTCGCTTGGTGTTGCACACACGTTTGCCCCTCACTATCATCAAGCTTTGTGGAATATTCGAATGACTCGATGGTCATTCGCACTCTGATACAATTGGCAAGAGGGTGTTAGAAATCAGACTACGGGCATATCGAGACGTGTGGTCAGAGGAACCACAATATACCAGTAACAGATTCCATGTTGTTGTTATTATTATTATTATACAAAATGTGGCAGAATGTGCTATTCCCGGGCCGATTCATCGCCCATTTAATGGCGTATGTTTTGTGTGAAAAGAGTGGTGTCTATTCTCCGTCAGTTACCGGGGCATTCTGGCAGTGTGATTAAATTGTTTGTTTTGTTTATTTGTGCATGTGCTTGCGTTGGTGCGTGGGGGATGTTATTGAGAAATGATATATCATTTTTTCCTCTGGGAATTCGGTTACAAATGTGCCACAGCTGATTGAAAGTCGATTGATTGGGGAGAGTTTGTGTTGTTGGTTCATAGATAGCTTAGTGAATAATTGCCTTTGAATTCACGAGCTAATTGTTCCCTGTGACCTTCTATCGGTTCAGTTACAACGATTATTCAACGCGGTTCATAAGGATCATAGATCCGGTACTTATTTCTCTATGTATGAGCATGAAGCGGTACATGCGAAGCGATTTTACCAACGGAACATGGTTTACACCAACGTAGCTATATTCCGCTTTACACCTATTATGATGACGAACCAGGATTAGGCCTTTTTAGGAGTGCTCACATCCCCAGCAATCCTAAACCTGGTCATCTCCATTGTGTTGATTGGCTGACAGATAAACTGTATAGATCGGTCATCTAAACATCTTTTCCTAAATGCACAACCTCCATTAAAGTTGGAACCCAGACTCGTTAGCTTGAAAAGCGCTTGATACCACCACGACCAACTAAGTAACGTGCTCCATCAGAAACCCGTTAACTATGGGACTCACAAATGACAAAATTTCATCATTCTATCTCGTGGTTGGTTATTCGTTATGTTACAGAAAAAATTGTTTAAGCATAGAGAACCTGCGTGTAGTACCTGAATGATAACCATTAATGAATTCACCAGAAAGGTTACCTGATGGTGACGGATATATACATATATATATACACCATCACATAATATACACTATATCCACACCTTAGTGTGAATAGCATGAATAGCTGTGATAAATTTGTATAACTGGTCTAAACTATCGATTGGAATATGTTTGGGACCGATCGTGTATTATTCATGCAAGGAAATTTGAGTGCAATCAGTTAGAGTAGTTTTTGGGTAATGTTTCACTTCTGACACAGAAGCTTCGTCAGACCAAGGGTCTAAACTATTTTATTTTATATCCATTGCCTTTTGAAGGCCTTGCAAAACGGACTCTACTCTCCTCGTACGATGCACGCAAACAGCGTAAACTATTGCTTTGGCGTAACCTGAGCAAAAAACTTAATTATAATAAATACACTCGACGTTTGTATGTAAATTTCTTATTGTGTTTTACAAGTTTCACACATTATGATCAAACTGAATTCGTTCAGCAGTGTTCTAACAAGAAAGTGAACACTATGTATCGAGGTGAATACGGTCGAATCGGTGAGATAAACCACGAAGATGCACGATGAAAAAAGACCGCAACGTCGTGATGGGTGGCCTTGTGCCCTGCGGCGTGACTTGCTTGTCTGGACAAAATGTATCGGTTTCGATGTTGGGCCTTCGCGCACATGCTATTTGCTTGACAACCTGTGGAATTATCGTGAACGCAAGCAGCATTCGCCCGAGAATCCGGTGTGAAGAGCGGGGGGATTGGGGGATTGTCGGCAGGCGTGAACGTCACTATCAAGCATCGAGATGATGCGGCGTGCGAGATCTACCGCAAATCACAATGTCATATCGAGGAGAGAAGACACAGTGGTCGTCTTTGTACTGGGCTATCAAAGGCGAGATTAATTTCGCAGGCATATATGGAACTAGGTCTTATCTCGATTAATTCTGCTAATTGAATTTGTAGGTCTAACGAATCCCCTTTGAAATAGGTACAGTGTAGTATGTAAGACTGTAAAATTATATATTCAAAATATATTCGATATTTTTGTCCATATCCATTTCGAATAGTAAGATAAACTTTGGAAATCTAGTTTAAAAAAAGAACATGTTTAAAAGATTTATTTAGATGATGAAGATATCCCTCACAGTGTCATTTTAAAGATTCACTTTCTGTCTGCGTCACATTGTGGAATAGTTTCAGAAAGAAACCTCCCCCAAACGCTTGTGAAAATGATATTAACATTGAAAGAATAAAGCCAGAACGACTAAACTGCTGAACTGAACGAGACATTGAACTCAAGTAATAATAAATGCTAATCATCAATCACAAAGCGTTAACCGATAAATTGACAGCGAGCACGCAAAACAACAATTTTGCATACCTGGTCTCGTGTACGATTCAATAAGTCTCCCATTCAGATTATGTAGGCAGGGAAATTTGCTTAGACTCAATCATTCGCCACACACAAATCGCCATGGGGATCGAAAGATTCCGCTGGTGAATAAGATTGGAGTACATGGCAGCACCCCCTTGAATTATGTATGCAATCGAACGCATTCAAATCAATGAATCTTGGAATTAAGGGTTTTCTACGAATCAATTGTTCAAGCTAGACCGAGTGAGTAGTGTTTACGACATTTGTGAATACAAAACCGAGATTTCGAATGGCTAAGATTAAGGTGACGATGTATCCTCACTGTTTAAATAAAGTTTAGTACCGTCGTTCAAAAACACGATTCGGTGTCAGCATTTTATTTAACAAATGGATCTGTTATTTAAATTCTGTGTTGTTGTGCTTACAAGTGCTTATTCAGGATGCTCATAGTTATTAGGTTTAGTGTCGGATACCTGTCAGCCAGTGTTGATGGAAAATCCCTTAAAAGCAACAAAAACCACATCAAGCAATTGAACACGGCCGGCATACGAACAGTCAAATGATCCACCGAAAATGGTGGAGATTCCTTAGTGTTGAGCGACTCGGTTGCTTTTGCATTACAGTGCCGTTTTCCTGTAGTTTGTACTTAGCAGGTAAAGACCGCAAGAACAGCTTGTGTGTGCGAGTGATGATAAAAAAATTAAACGTCGAAGCCAATAGTAAATAAGAGTGGGGTAATTAACAAATATGAACCACTAAATCACTCCAGCTTTAATGATGCTTATATCGGTTACGTAGAAAGAGAGAGAGGGTTAATTTTATTTACTGAGGATGCAAAGTTCAAATTGCAAATGATTTTTCATAACGCTTAGTGTAACGATTCGAGTGAATCTCCTTAGTTGCCAGTACAATTCATTTACAGATAAGTGAATAAAGATTAGAAAATACACAAATCCTTCTTGATTACTTTCCTGGATAAGAGCCATGATAACGCTCTTCCTCGCCAACACGAAACCGTTACAAAATACAACATATTTTATTTCAAGTTTTGTAAATAATTCCCAAAATTACTGGACTGGCGCCAGACTGTAGCCTCCAAGTGGCAGCGAGAAGGGAAGGATGTTTACGATATAAACACAGCATGCTGTGAATAAGTGTGAGCCTCGGACGATACACACTACCATCCCTTAATAACTGACGAATAAACCCATTGCACATGTACAGTGCAAACGGGACTACGAAAACGTATCCGACGCAAAAATAACAATCACGTGAAAACTAACGAAATCATACTCCCCTTGTGAAAAAATGTCCCATTAAAATCGATTATTTTCGCCCGTGTAATAACCACCGTGTTTCGTTTCGAATACGATATGGTTTCAATCACACAGCGGGAAATGAGGCACTCACATAACCAGTTCACGCGTGTGCGTGTGAGGGACAATGTGACAAGGCGGACCTGCGCAGATGATTGGCAGTTAGAAAATTAGCTTCGGGAAATGGTTATGTATCTATTAGTTGTTGTGCCACAGTGGTTTGTCAGTCATAGCTGACCATGGTTGTGATGGTATTGTATAAATCAGTCGTATATGCATAAGGTGTGCGGGTGTGTGTGTGTGTGCGTGTGCCATTCGATTTTCGGCCAAATGGGTGAGATCGATTCGGGTCAACTAATTTAAATAAGGTCACTGTATGAAAATTGTTTCGGGCTAAGTCAATGTCATGAATTTCCTCGGAAAAACGACGTTATCAGCATTAATGTAAATTTGTGTCAAGTTATAACCTAGAAGTAGTTAGTCAGTTAGTCACTGAAACTAATCTTACTGTCTCCACCTGATGACGGCAAACATCCAGAAACCGGTAGTGGTGTGTAAGTGCGGGGTGTGTGAGCAACGCATTACATTGGTCATCCATAAGCGTCTTGAGTGCTTGACCAATAATCACTGTGTGATTCTGTGTTCGAACATCGTGGTTCGTTGTACGAACCCTATGTAACAGTGGCATTCAAGTATGAAGTTAACAGCAGTTATGAAAATTTGTGTCAAGTTACAAACCAGAAGTAGTTGATCAGTTTAAACGTGGTTGAATTTGGAAAATAATACACTACCCTTAAAAAACGATTGAACTTACCAAGGGAATTATATGCAGTCCTATCAGGACCCGGAGATAAGTTGGAGTGTTTGTTCTCTGTGCTAAACGTGTCCGGCTGATTCGCGTTGGTCAAATGTGAGTTCATTAAATCGTTCACGGAAAATGTATCGCTCTTCGATTGGGTGAAACAAGAGACAGACATTTCTGGAGGCAACGGAATCCCTAAGGCTTTAGCGGCTGCTGCGGCGCCTGCTTTCATGGCAGCAGTGAATTGAAAACAGTTCATTGTAGACGAACCCTCAGAAAATGCGGTTTCTGTTTGGATTTTGCTATCAAGTTGTTTCAGGGTCTCAAGGTATTTCGCAAATTCATCTACGGAAGGGAGCGCACCTGAAGATTGTTTGCTCTCGAACAAATTGAACAATCTTGAAAGCTCTTGTAACGGTTGCTCCGTGTTCGGTACAAATACAGTTTGTGTAGGATTAAAGTTACCACTTGGAGGGACTAGGTTGTTGAGATTGAATATCTTGTTCAGCTCGGCAGAATGCTGCTGTACAATATGCGTTTGTAGAAGGGAAAAACTTTTGAATTGTTTCAAACATAAAGGACATTTGCTGGAAGTTTGCGGAGCAGCAATCCGACCGGTTGGAATCTCAGCCCAATCGGGGCATTTGAATTTGTTTGGATCTGGAAGAAATGGAAGTATCGATGATTTTTAATATCGCTTTGCGGTTTTGTAAGCTTTAGATAGTTTTTTGGGAAAAAAGTGATTGGTTTGTATTCCCGATACCATTAGTTCTGATTAGAGACCGGGCTCAAAAGTTCTTCGTTTCCAAATTAAACGATCCAATCCGCTTCATTTATAGCAAAATATTTATCTTGCAATAACAAGTTCAATGGAGAATACGCGAGATAATAAATTATTCTAGTGAAGTGAGATTAAACGATATTTGGGTGTCAACTCATTCAACTCTAGATGATAAGTGAAAAACGGGATTCATCACTTACCAGCAAACGAGTAGTCAGTTGTCACACTTGCTGTTAAATTACTGTTGATTGTCCCGTTTGATTCGTTAGATTGGACAAGACTACTCCTCTTGCTATATGAGCTGCTCGTTGCAATGCATCCATTCGTTGTTACTGGCGACTGACGTTCGGCCTGAAGCAACGCGGTCGTCAAAAAATTGAATATTGACGGCAATGGAAGGAAATGAATGAGTGCGAGATGCCGGACGAATTCATCCACATTGTCGAGGAACAACTGCGCGCAAAGTGGACAAACTAATTTGGCACCGATCGATGGCAGTGGCAGTGAATGTTCGTTTACAGCATTTTCAAGTTTGGGTTGTGTTTCACAGTCAGCTCGGTTGGAATAATCGATGACACATTTCCCCTCGTGATTCTGGGGTTGTTGTACCGTACAGCATTCACCCTGACGGCTGCGGTGACAAGCAGGATTTTCATGGTGAACCGCGATCGACGTAGATGTTGCGGAACTGGGGTCTGATCCGGAAGACAACATCAGCTCTTGGGACTCATCTACCATTCTTGTTGATTGGTGATTGAAGCATTCTTCCGTCATTTTAATCTTGAACTATGAAAGGGAACAATGATCGAGTGTATGCATTGTAGAATGTAAGAACTCATTCAGTATCAACTATATAATAATAAACCATCATCGTTTACTTGTGCCTGGTTTTAAGGGAGTGCAAAATTTTCCCAATTTAAACGAAAATATTATAATTAATAATGTGCAAAATTTTCTCATTCTCTCGCAGATTTGCGTAGGTACATGAAATGACAAAATAAAAAAATCTACCTGTTTGCGTCCGCGAATGTTGCTACCATCTGGAAATGTCCGGGTGGTCTGCTAAGTATCTAATCGGTTATGTAACCAACTTTGCACACGAACGAAAACCAACAACATACTTATAAGGAAGCATTATGGCTCATAGGCGGGTCATTATTTTGGGGAACTAGTTTGAATCATTTGATGATTGCATAAAACAGCATGCATGACCTTGAAACAAGCCATTTTCCTAGGTCACACTAGTATTAAAATTAACATGGCGCAAAATTTGAACTTTGCAAAATTTTGTGTGCACAAATTAGTGGGGTTGTCTGGTATAAGACACGGTAACGCCGGCGGTTGCAGCATGTGCCAACATTGAACGAAAATCGCCACATGAGGCAGATGGTTAGAATTCGTAGAAATGTGGTGGATTGTTCTTATTTCGGAGACATTTTTAAATAATCCGCCATTGAGAATAGGATCAGTCAAGGTTATAATTTCGTTGAAAATTTTCAGATTGCAAAGTCAGAACAATAAAAATTAATCGCCTTAATTCTGGGTATTACGGCGAAATACCACGTAACAAAGAGATTTAGGCGAGAGAATTCCACCAGCACTAAGTTCATAAAAAATATATTGTAGGAACAGTTAGTACAAGTATGGACATTTGAAGAACAAATGTTATAACGTATCGGTTCATCTTTCTGTCTTGCTCAATGTGCAGTCTATCACTGTGTAACACTTTGCATGGCTGCGTGCTTGTGGTTTTCATACATCATACTGACATCATTCTTGATAGATCCATGGTCGGCATCGACGGAAGGAGGATACAACATCACCGTTCAGAGTTCTAAGCATCCAATCCTTTTATTGACACAACAAACAATAAGCTGTTAATCCTCGTTCGCAAGCATTTCCATCACACAGACCCCAGGACCGGTTTCATGCTGTTCACACTCATCAGGCACGGACAGTACGATCGGGATCCTTGAAAGCTGTTACGTTTTCTTCAACCACATTGCCGTAAGCAATTTATTGTAGGAAATTATTTTTGTCGTATTAACAGGAGCCAAGCAGGTGCAGTGGTAAATAACGTGTATCTTCAACCGCCGCTAAAAGGTATTCGGATAAAGTGCTTCATCCCCCAGGGTTTATGGGCAATGAAAAAATGAATTAAACGCTTTAATTGAGATTCCAGTTCTGGGCTCATATTTACTGAATATGAACATATTGGTAAGGAACTATCCACAGCAAATAAATTCGACCTCAATTGCTTAACCACAATTTCTCTTCGACGGCTGGGATAAATGGTGGTCGACAGAGAAACGTTTTAATGTGATGGTGTGGTGAATAGGAAATAGCCGTGGAGTAAAAATTTGTTCCAAAACCATTTTTAGAAGGTCGTTATAGGGAAATAACTTCACAAAGTGTGTGGCAATCACATTCTTTCGGAGCAAGTACGACGCAAATTGCACGTAAGCAGCGTGAAAGATAAAACCACAGAATGTAGCGTCAGAAATCAGTTTCGTTCTAACTCCAAAGGAAGGAATATGGAACACATAGAACGGAACAATGCTTGATTTATTCAGTACGTCCTTAACCTAATGAGTGACATTTAGGTTATCGGAAATAGTCACACATAGATACGTTCTCGTTAGCATTTGGTACATGAACTACAGCTATCTAGTGCCGCCTCATACTACTGAAACCAGATATTAACGCTGGCACCATTTGCCTAAACAAACTCGTATTGCACTAATGTGTAATCCTGTGTATGTACGTATGAATGAAAGCAAAAGCCTGATCCAGGCAAAGTGCCGTACAGTCAGAGACTGCACGTGGGCTAAGATACTGTCAGGTTACCTAGGCCTAGACAGATCTGAGAAAGAAAATAGAAATGGTAGTGAGACTTCCAGCCTGTTTCAGCATGCCACCACGATTACTGTACTGCGCAGCTAACACTATCAATTTGCCGCTGGTACTGAGCTGCATGCAGAACCACGCTGGAGCTTCACTACTATTTTAAATTTAATTTCATATATCTGTCTAGGCATGAGCAACCGGAAAGTATCTTGGCTTATGTGCAGTCACTGATTTTACTGAATTTTACCTGAATCAGGCTTGTGATTTCTTACAAAAATACTGGTAAAGAAATGATAAATTTAATAATTATCGATGTTGATGATCTTTTTGCTTTTTCCCGTTTATTTAAGATAAGTCGGATAAAAAATTATTACGAATTAAGGGCTCTTTACCGCCAGTACTCGATAAAAATCCACGGAATTCATTATTCCTTGAAGAAAAGGGACTTGCTCAATTGGTTCCCAGAAAGTAGATATGGGTTTAAATCACTGGGTCCGTAAACTACCGCTTATGACCGAACCTTCAATTACACTTTTTAGGGTAAAATAATTTCGCATTCCATTTGTTGCACTCTGTTAAAGTCTAACACGAAGAAAGAGAAATCTGTATTGAATATGTTTTAATAAATATTTACATGTCTGTTATAATAAGTAGATACTAGTGTTTCAACTCCAGTAATAATAAAAAGAATACAAACAAATTAATAATATTATTTACAAAATGCTTTAGTTTAAATGTCATTGAATGATGCGATCCAAAATTTTTCGCGCCAATTTCGATTTTTATCTTCAATGTTTATTCAAATGAATCCCGAATGAACAATCGTTTCGGAGGAAACGGAAGCTTCCATCAGTGCTGTTGTTCAGCTTACTTATTAATATGCACGTTTAAACGAAGCTATCAAAAACAGCAACGAGGTTTATGCTGGGTAACTGAATTGCCAAATTTCCCGGGGGAAAATTTATTCCACCCGACGAACTGATAGTCATTGTGACGTTTCCGGACGTCATTGAAGCAGAGGTCGATTTACAAGCGATTTTCCTCACCTGCACCAGTATAATGATATGTGGAATGGGAAAGCTGTGTGAAAGTAGATGTTTATCAAGATGTTGCTTATTCAAGCAACAGCTTGCAAGTGTGCTCTTCGCTGTCAATTTCTTCCCATTGTGTGAGGTATGTGTGGTTGTAGTCGTTAGTATGTTTACACATCAGCGCGGTACGGCCCAACTCGAACCAGTACAACGGAAACTAGCAAAACGCGGTAACTAGACCATGCCGAGAGGAGTACAGTTGAGTTTCCATCCCTTCCCCCAAACTCACACCTAATCCGAACTTAGTGCTATTCGGCGAGTGAATTATACCACATTGATAGTATTTCTGATTGTTATTCCAACCTGGGGCATTTCCGTTTCGCCGTCACAGCAAAATAAATCGACATTTTATCGATTTTACTGGGATAAAGCAAACGGGACATATTGTATTTCGGGGCAAGCGCTTTCTGAACATTTTTCGGAGTTGGCATCACAAAGACTAGTTTTAATAAACAATAACTCCACAGTGTTGTTGTTGTGTTTTACGACGGAGTGAGACACCGGACGACAGTCTTCCAACCGGCAACTTGCTTGTCTGATGACCTCACTAACTTTTGTTACATTGACATTTAGTCATGGTTTCGCGATACGAAGATTGAAATCAGATACCGGTGGAACTCTTCCGAGACTTCGTTGTCTGATACAATAAACGTTCTCGTTGACTAGCTTGAACATTCGAGGAACTAGAGCATTGTGTGAGTAATGAGAATGTGAGTAGGCTTGGCCACTTCGATTTTTTTCGGTCGCTCGTGTTCATCCAACAGTGAAGCCTTGATAACGAAATCATTGAAACATCAGCACAAAGTGAGGCACCAAGCAGTTTATTCATCATGTTACATCACAACCCAGCCAAAAGGTGTTAAACGACTAGCTAGGTGGCCGATATAGAATCTTGACTGACGAACATAGCGGATAGTTGCTACAACTACATAAAGGCGGGATGATATGTCCAAATGGAGTGAAATTAGCGTCTGAAGAAGGCGCAAAGACCATTAAGCCAGTTTATGAAATCAGGACGATTTCTATTTTCCATTTTCTTTCTATTTCTTTTGTCCTATCTGTCTAGGCCGGGGCAACCTGACAGTATCTCAGCCCACGTGAAGTCTCTGCTGGCGGCATTGCCTGCATCAGGCTTGTGCTTTCAATCGCATGGATGCAAGGAAGAAGATTTTTATCGATGTGGAATACGGCGGAACGGAGAAGAATAGGTCCTGACAACTTTCCCCGAGAAGAAGCCAATCCATATTTATTTCGGTGGTTTTAATTTATCGAACATCTTGGTAAGATTGTCAGAAGAAGAAGCCAAGACAGTGTTCGGTTTAAGACATTCCTCTCTCGGAAAGATAACAGCGGCAGCTTAAAACACTATTCAGTAGGGGAAATCTTGTCCGTCTTAATGCTTCAGGCTAATAATAACTGTTACGCCGGCCTCAGCGGAATGATAAGAAAACAATAACCGGATAAAAAAACAATCCTTGGAATTCCTCTTAGGATAGAGGGCTGGATGTCAGAAACAAACCAAGTAGCCAAGTCGTGACTTGCACACACAAATCAACAGTTTATGTGCTACACAGACGTAATAATCTTGATCTGACACGCTGCGATAGAACAAGTCAATCCTTGTTTACGTTCAGTCTAGACCAGGACTTTCATACTCAAAAGAAACAGTTGGCCTCATAAGAAAGATTGAGTATATTGAGGGGTCACACTAAAAAAAATATGTGAATCATTTTAATCCGTTTGCGAACATGAGCACTTTGCTTAATTTCATAGGTCAATTGTTCCATTATTATTAACAGCTCACCGCGTCACAGGCAATTATCAAGATTAAAGTTGGCCTACCATCGCCGTGTTTCGTATCAACAGCCTACCAAACGTTAACCGACCAGAATACATCGGGGATTTTCCTTCCTCGCTAACTCCAAACTGCATGCGTGCATCAGATGAAGACTCTGCGTGAGTTCCGACATGTTTGACTACACACCATTGAAAATATTGACCTTCAAATAAGGCAAACGAATATGATGACACGATTTATCACTGCATTGTTTGTGAAGCGTGAGAAATCACCAACGATTTCTTTTTCTGTGTGTGCTTGCTGTAAGATTACACACACACATACATACATACATCATACACATGGCTTGGTTCACATTGCTTATCTGCAGACCGTGTACACAAAAGAGAAATGAAACAATCTGAGAAACCGAACGAGTGAATTTCAACCACAATCCAATTTCGTGGGAAGTATCGGAAACAATGAACGAATAATTGTATGATGGTACGGCGTTACTCAATAATGGTATGGTATGATTTATTTCGGCTCGATAGAAGACAAGATTAAGAGTGTCTCAATGAGCATGCGTATACAAACATACATACATACATACATACATACACACAGGTAGGAATACACAAGAACCGTTTGTCGAATCATCGGTTTCTTGTGTAAATATTCACTTTGCGGATTATCCGCGATTGTTGCAATTCACTGAGCTTGTCTTCGTTGCACGTGATGTGATGCTGAACGCGCTTGCTGCTCACATCGCGTTGGTCAGCGCGTAGCACAAAGATGACGAAACACGCCGAACAAACAACCGCACCTGCGCTATGTTTCTGCACAGAAACGAAGAAAATTTTCACCAGCGTATTGCCAGTTTGATACAGACTGTGGTTAGGTTCTTGAGTCATCTTTTTTCAATATTCGTGGAGCTTTGAGGCAACCGATTATCGTTGTGCGGTAAATGAATTTCTTCGAGACCGATGGGATCCTGGAACCCAACAAAACCAACAAGCTTCTGTCCTACCGGTATCATACAGCTAAATGCTATCGAGTTTCTGCCGTTGTATGGGTGTGGGACATAATACCCTCGCGCGTGATTGCTGTCTCGCGCTCTCTCGCTTCAATACGGAGATCCGATCGAACGAGACAGATGACACCATGAACTACCACATCTGTCGACCGCGGGAACAGAAGTGCGGTGGTCGAATCGGGATTTAATGACGGGTAAGATCAATGCCAATATGGGAACAGGTTGGTGGTGTGAAGACGATGCAGTGATGACGAAAACCGTCCAGTGAACAGATGGATTATGAAGTCATCGCATTCCCAGCAGGGATCAATCCACTCCGCCTACATCTAAAGGGGGCAGACACAAATAGGTGAACATGTTCAAGCGAGTACAAATTAGCCACCGAGACTTTATCGGAAAGAAGTCAGTTCACGCTGTGCTTGAGTGGGTTAACGTGATCACGGAAGTGTTTTTCATCGGCGGTAGGCTGTGAGTTGAATCGAGCAATGTCATTCGAACAGGGAGCAATACCCATTAAGACGACCGCATATACGAAACGTATTTGCACTGTGTTTGGTTCAGAAAGATAACACGAAAACTCATTTCCGTGGGAAACTGAAAATACGGCGAATAGAGAACGAAAATCGGTCGAATGGATGATTATGATCTAACTGTCTTCATTGAGTCGAAAAGGGTAATGCAATTGGTCACAGGTTTGAAAGAAGAAGCTTTTAAAAAAATTACATAAAAATTATTGCTTGTGCTAAAGGTGAACTCTTGACTAAAACTCGTAACTTTTTGGACGATTAATCTGAATAAAATCAACGAGTTCCGTATGGTCAATGAATGCAATATACACGGAGAAATTTGCGATCGAATCCATGTGGATTCAGACTACGGAAACACATGCAATTTCTCACAAATCATCTACATAACACACACAAATTAATCATCTTTGTTCGTTCACCACTGGACTACATATATCTTTCTCTCAATGCCTAGCTATCAAAATCACATCTATCAACGGAGCAATTGGGGGAAAAACCACGAGTCAGACAGGTAGGAATTTGCAAAAAAAATTGTTATCAGAATTCGGAAGTATACAACCAGTCACGGTAGCCTACACGATTGTAACTAACCCTCGGTGGTTGGCTGCGGCAGATGAGGTTGGTGGTGTTTGGGGTGGTGATAGCACGCCCGGAGGCTGTCAGTTTGACGGCGCTATCGCTATCTCCGCTGGCATACGGAGAAAATCGTACCAGTCCAAGCAAACAGTTGTTCCAGTTTGATGGGCTATGTCTATATGAATAGGTTGACCTTAAGTACATTTATCCAATTATATTAATTACCAATAAACTGGGAAAAGTGAATGTAATAACAATTTATCGGTTGGCTACGGAAAACTCGGGGACAAGATCGATGTAGTGGGTTTGAAGGCATGAGGCTTTTAACGAAATGTGGTTTGAGTAATATGGGGGTGCGTTATTCATAAATTTATTTACAGTTGCAAGTGTGAAAGGGTTGATTAACAAGACTTACAAAAATGAACATGGGTTGGCACGGTAACAAGTTCAGTCACAAATATTGTATAGGGGTATTTTTAAACGCAAAACATAATTGGACATAAGGTGATATTTAAAAAACATCAGTGGTATCAGATAGTACCACATGACTTGGTAAGCTGTAACGCAATTGTGCAATGTGGACAGAAAACGCGTAGTTACCGATATGGGTTGTGCGAGTGACCACGCAGTTGTGTATTATGTGAAATGTGGCATAATAGCCACGACCTTGCAATCCAAATATATGTGAGTATCCTATTGATCGCAGGGGAGACTCATTGTTGCTCCTAATATTAACAGTCGGGTAAAAGAGCTAAGAGAGCTCGCCGTGTATTTGAGCAAATTATTTCCGTTGGATAGATTCAACATTCTGCTCGGGTGGTTAATGGTTTAGAGGAAGCCAACATTATATGCCGATGGCAAGCGGACATTTCATAGTTTATAAAATCAACATAAAGGGATAAATGAAACGGCAGATGGAGTGCTTTTCTTAGTGTCAAGCAAGAAATCAGTAGATGTGTCGCAGAGTACCAGAAATAGAATGTTAGATTACATACCGTCAAGTTAACCGGGGTTAAACTGGAGACAGATACGAAATGCAAGTGAGCATTCGGATGTGATCCATTGCGAAATGCATTATTTCAAGTCAAAATGTAAGATACAATGTTTCCTTGAAAATCTTTAACACATAATGTCTAGCTTTAAACTTCGATATGACGCAAAAGCAGATTACATTAATGCGGACAAAAGCTGTGGCAAGGCATCGCCCAGGAGACGAGTTACTTGATTTTCGCTGTCAATCCATCGAGGACACTTTCGCGTCTGAATATAGTGGGAAAAGGAATTACCCAACTTAAAGCATCAACCAACCGATGCCCTTTTCCCTGATCTTCCGAGCTTAGAAAAACAGTAGAGTGGGATGGGCATCAATCAAGACTTGTTTTACTCTTATAACAATCACTTTATCGATTCAACTCGCTCGCAGGCGCTACGTGGTCAGAAAATTTAGTGCGCATGTTTTCAGGTCAAGGTTGAGGAGTAAGTAGACAGGAGAATCAGGTCGGTAGTTTGATCTCATCGTCACACTATCAGAAAGCTCCAGTGTTTACCAGTATTCGTTCGCAAAGTGTGCATTCCTCTCATTCAAAAATAACCGGCTTTAAAAATCCCACAAGGCGTAAAAAAAACTAGCCATCACAATTTACAACATACTGCGCAAATGACTTCCATTGGAAACTCTTGCGACGATAAACGTATAGATTCGTTTGCTGACCTTCAATATTCGACTTTTTAAGTTGTACAGCTTGATAACTTGACAACCACGATAATACTAATAATAATAATGTGATAATAAACCACACACTTTTCTTATCGCACGGCACTTGGGTACGCGAGACCAAGTTTTACGATCGCACACCTAGACTGCAAGCGAACAACCGGATAGGGCAACACGCTCCACGGAATGCTATCCATACACCAATGTCTGTCACATTTTGCCGGGCGATTATCAGCGCGAGAAACGCGTATTGTGTTGTCCCTATTGCGCTTTAGTACCACTTGAATTTATAGCTCCAAACGTATCTTCGCTTACGGCAAACGGAACGAATGATGATCAGCTCAGACAATGAACTGCGGCAGAGCCCGGGCAAGGGCAGGGAGGGGGGGGGCGAAACGTAAAACCATTGCTATCACTGCCACCACCCTCACGCAGAATGTGTGAACGGACGTGTTTTGTTCTTCGTTTTCCGCTTGTTTCCTTTACTTGCTGGCCTCTTCAGCTATCGGGAACAACAACCGAATGCTAGCCACTTGGTGTGAAGTCAATCAACTCCCGCGGAGATAATAAAGATATCGAGTGAGGAAAAATCTGCATGAGGGAACGTTACTGGTACCTGTTTCCGTCAGGGAAAATGTTGTTTTACTGATTCAGAAAATAATGTGTTTTTCTGAGTTAAAGTCAATTTCATGACGTCTCGGATATATATACAAATAGATATAAATAGATATATAATCGTGTGTGTACAATCGTACCATGCATTCGGTATATCTCGTTGATATAATGCAAACATTTTCTGCAAATAGTATTTTTGTGCAATTTATAAACAATTCGCTGTTTTTTTAAATCAGTCTAAAGCTGAAATTTCCAAAATCATCATTTTCTAATTCTGTGCTGTGTGGATAACACTGCTATATTGATTTAACACCGCAATAGAGACTTCATGTACGAAAACACGCCGCAGTTTCGCTGGCGTTTAATCTTGCTTATACCTGTCTTGGCCTCTGCAACCTGGTAATACCTCAGTCCACTTGCAGCCTATAACTATGCGGCAATTGCTTGAATTCAGACTTGTGATTCCGAGCATATATACATACCTGGACGAGGATGCGATTCACTGCACATTATTTTCAATTCCAGAATATTTCATCGATGGATTTCACGTTGTGTAAGAGAGGACGGATGTTCACTGACTGATCGATTCTTTAGTAACCAGCGCTGTAGATCGGTAATGTAGTGTCTCTAAGAGTTGGCGCTATGATCAACATTGACAGCGTTATCACCCAGAAGATGCAATCATGTCTCAAGCGAATTGAATTAAATGCAAGGCAAATAAACGATCGATTGAAATAACTTTCGGGCAGTTGCAGCCTTTGCATTCGAATGAGGAATGATGAATAAAATGTATTAAGAGGTGGTGATTGGAAACACAGAGTCAAGCATTTCGAGCTCAGGTAAGGTGCTCTACAAACGGCCGTTTTATTTGAATAAAATAGGACCTGTTTACAGTGCAAGTAGCCCAACAAACAACGCTATAGTGCTCTTGCTGATTTGAATGAGAAAAGCGTTCAGTATACACGAGAAAAACATACACAATAAATCACAGTACTAAAGTAATTCTAAGTCTTTAATCGTCTAAAATGCAGTAAACTTAATAAAAAACATGGTGGTAAAAAATAAAATGATAGTGGAGAGATATACGTATATAAAATTAGATTATACAAGTAATATGGATTTGGGAAACGAATGACTTTATAGAAACTCGTCGAATTTAGTTTTATCATCATGCAAGCTATACGTGTGGGCAGTGGTCGAAGGTGAACGGTACCAGTTAGTGTGGACATGGGCTGAATGCAAATAATTAGTTTAGTCAGGCATGGGGTACCGCCAGCATATAATCGTAGGTCCGGGAGGTCAGCTTGTCTCTTTGCTACTGGCTACGCTAAAGCCTTTTGGCTTTAGAACTCGGTTGAAGCGCGGGAGATGTGAATACCAATGAAAGCCTTTAACATTCCACGCTCAATCGTAGAGGAACCCTGAATCACCAATAAACTTCACATGCTGTGTGATTCGTGGTAGGTTAGTGAGCGCTTCAGTTTGTAGATGTTTCCTGCGGAAACACGATGTTCTTCATACTGCTCTTCGTGTGAGCATAAAGTACTTCCGAACGCTTCTTACCAATGATTACTCAAACCGGAATTTCGCGCGCAAAGATCACGGATCAAACAACCCTCGAGCATAAAAGATAAATAATACGAAAATTGTTACAGTCGCATTCCATTTGTTTGTAACAAACCAGACGTTCTTTTTCAGGCTGATGGGTGTGGTGACAAAGAATTAAAAGGCCCAAACCACCAAGTGAACTTTGCTGAACATAATGATGAGGATACATGGTATAAAACATCTTCGGAGTCAGCAATAAGGAGAAAGAAATTAAACATTGTGTTAACCGTCATACTCAAAACCGCATTTCGCTAGGCAAAAAGTCCTGCTATGTTCTACCAAGTTACCCAAGTAACCTGGCAAAGTAGCCCTGGCAGCAGAAACAGTTTATTTGTTTAGCGAAATAAAATGTTGACTGAATTGTCCAAATAATCTTGTGTTTAGTTTGTCTATCCTGTTTGAAATAGTACCTTATAACTACAATCACACTTGACATTGTTGATCTGAATTATTTCCAGCTGACGAGACACGACCAACCAACCGGGAATCGACCACCCCACCCACCCCCCACCGTCCCCTTGCAAGTCAAGGAAACAATCAAAATAACATCAACTCCTAATTTTTGGATGAAAAATGTGTTGACATGTAACGCTGGTTATAGGACAGCGAAAACGACAGTGCAAAAATGTTGAACTATGTTACGGTAGAGTTAAACTGGTTTGGTATAATGTGAGGAATACACTGGGGAGTGGTGACCGGCCGATTGGTAACTAGGACTCGCTTTGAACGGTACCTAACATTGGTGGTGTGATTATTGGGTAATCAACGTTGAAACCAACAAGTGGGCAATAATATCGAGCATAGAAGAAACCATCTAGCTGGATCCCCACCCGTTTAGTTAGTTTTCGAAATAGGATTCGTTTATTCAATGCGTTTTCCTACTACATTTGAAAGCCATCACGCGAAACCAAAAATGCGGATTCAGCGCGTCTTGTTGTTGAACAGATTGCTGTGACTTACAGTAAATGGTCAAACACATGCAGATAATAGAAGAATTCGAACACAAATGGCTACGATTAGATTTAGGGAGGCAAAAAGCGATTTGAAGAGCCAAGATGAATTTCGGTGGGCAAAGACGTGGTGAGTCACGCATTGGCTCTCCCATTCAAACGTTTTAAATCATTTCACAACAGGTAATTTCGTTTGGCACAGCATCTGTGAAACTCCAACCAGAGTAGAAGTTTCAACAAAAGGCCCAACTGAATATCGCTTAGCACGCGTTGAGGCTTACAGAACAATCCCTAAACCCAAAGCACCTGCAACTCGCGAACTCTTCGTTTGTGCTCCGTAAAGATGAATCGTTCTTCGTGAACGATTGACCCTGATATATGCCGTGATCAGCATGTAATCGATACATTAAATGTTGTTGTTGCCTCCTTCGGTCGATGGCGACCATGGATGTACATCACAATCGAATGAATAAACAGTCCGATTCGGGAGTAACAATCTTTCCCGCAGCGCTCGCAACGACAAGCAGAACTTGGTCGATCGGCGTCAGTTGCACGCCAGCGGCGGGATCTGCGTTCATCAGCCAAGAGCTGTATCTTCTCTTCAAAAGCTTACAGACGATGCTTTATACAATGCCTCTGATGTGAGTGGTCAAGAGCAAGTTCTTCCCAACTCGCGGGGTCAATGCCAAGAACTTTCATTTTTTGCAAACGTCTTTGTACCGCAGGTGCGGTCTGCCTAATGGTTGAGTTCCTGGTTGCAACTCACCATAGAGAAGATCTTTAGGAATACGATCATTTTCCATTCTGTAGAAGTGGCCAAGCCACCGCAGGTGGCGCTGTCGTAGTAGGGTGAACATGCTCTGAAGACCGGCTTTTAAAAACACTTGATACATTGAATGAGGACCGATAAAATAAACACAAACATGGCCAGAGAATTGTGATTAGTGAGCAAATTACATTTACAGATTAACTAACTGCTAAAAAAATCGTCAGCTACTTTTACCGAACTTTCAAGTGACCGTGTGATATTTTGAGAAGGTTCCCATTGTTTAAATCCTATGCGAGAAGCTCAGGGAACAGTTTGAGTTCCCTTCAGTCTCAAACCGATACACTTGCTTCTAGATACTAGCATTTGTGATGACAACAAACGCTTTGCTTTACAATTACGAACAACAATAATATCAATTAAATTCACGTATTGCCAGGATAAGTATCCACTACGACACAATACAGAGGTGCAACTAAACCCTTCTCCAATATATATGCATATAATATCCTCATGAATGTCTTGACACGGGTAACAGTAAAAAGAGTTTCGGGAAGCGCATCTCCAAGAAAGTAGGCTCGTAGGAAGCAGGCGTACAGGGTACATTCCAGGTAGGAATGGGAAATTTGTAATATAACTGAGTGGCTCCGTTTACAGTGAGAGTAACGCCTCTGTGATAAATGTTGATGCAAGTGGCGCGGTGTACGTTATATTTCATGTGCAAGTGTCATATCGTTCGGAATGACGTCTTTATTCAAATCCCCATGTAATAAGAATGTGTTCATGATCCATAGCTTAAGAACGTATGTTCCTAGTGCAGTAATAATTCGAACGCTTGGAAACACTCTGATTACAAGAACTGATAACGTATCAACGTTTTATCCATCTCCGTGCATGTAAATTACACAAACTATAGAATAGCATCCATGTAATAGTTAAAATACCAAGGGTTTTTAGTTTTAGGCGCTTTGATAGAAAGTTTACATGACAGCCTTACATTATGTAAGGCTGTGATTTTAAACGATTGATTGCATCACAAAGTATTAACAATGAACGTCAAACGAGATCAGTTTATACGGTAATTGGTTTACAAGTCATGTACAAGCAGTGGACGAGAACGGTCAAACAATACAAATAAAATCCGATCACTAATGAACGACAACTTTAAAGACTGGATCAAACAAGGTTATTTATTCAGCAGCTCTACTAAGGGCATTGCGCCCCCCTCGGATGGGGATGAGTAAACGCAAGATGAATCATTCTACCTAATCTGATGTCAAGATGTCCGCAACGAAAAATGATCAACCTCTCTGTGATGTACAGGAGGAAACCTGGAGAAGCAGTATTCTGGGGGTAAAATAGGTTCAAGCTTTGACGCTACCAATAGGTGTTTCTGATAGAATAATAACCCACAACGTAGATGTTGTAATTTATCTACGTTAGGTGCAGTTGCTATGGTGACATTTTAAGCGCCAACATCAAGTCAGATTTTGCAAAACAGGTCACTGTTAAAATGACACATAAATGGAGATGCGTATTGTATAGGCGACTACGGTGCGAGATACAGTTTACTCGAAGAATAATTTTTAAGTACAAAATAAGTATAAATAGATACTAAAAGAATAATGCTGAACGACTACCGCCCTGTCAATTGGAACAATAGAAGCATGGGCTCCGATTCTGCCTAATGAAACCACAAATAACCTTAACTCTATGGTCCCTAGTCCTCTGATTGCGGTATGATATTCCCTTGTGGAGAGACCGTGATGGTACCGCAGTGATCATCTGTACCCACGCTTCTTAATCTAGTGGTCGCTTGTTCGATCTCCACGGAGTTCGAAATACAACGTTAGAAGAGTTAAAACGCTCATAGTTTAAACGAGACAGATCCAACCGTGCCGTAAGCTATATGAAAACTAGCCCAACACTCGTTCTGCTCCGTTGCAGATTTATCCTAGTTGTCATGCGATTCAGACACGAAAGGAGTGTAGTAGACTATCGGGAGGAAGTTGATTCGCAACTGGTTGTCCACCCCATGCTGACGTACTTATTCTTTCATTGGCATTCAATTATATACGTCTATGAATCGTATAATTAATCGGCTCGCCTGCTGGATTCCAGTCAAGGTTGCTTAACAATCGCTTTCAAGTTAACTGTTCGTTACTTACGTACATTTTTTAAAGTTCACACTGAACCAAGTATTGATTTTAGCACCAGATGATTGTAAAGAGATGAATATGCATGCCTGAGATGAGCGCACCTCAAACGCATATATGCTATTCTTTGACGTTTGTATACGAAATATTGTTATTTATTTATCACATGCTAATCAACGGACCAAGACTGCCTTTACTTTGACCTGAGGATTCGGACGTACATAGCTAGTAATCCGCGAAGATAATAAAATAGGGAGAATTTTGTGAATATGAGATTTGGCGCTTGTGAGAATCCTAGTATGGCCTACTAGATAGTATCGAGATACGATAGTAAAGCTACAAGCAGGAATCATACATTAGGCAAACATTAAGATTCATTCGTGTTGCTACGAGTGAAAGTGGAAGCTCTTCAATAGCATCACATAAGTCTCTATCAATTCACTCGATCCCTGTCAGATTACGCCAAAAGCGAGCATTAAAGAACATCAGTTAAGGGGGAGATCAGTCGAACATTTGGGATTTTTTCCCATTGTATGTGACAGTTAAAACAACCAAATGAAATTGCGTAATTTCACATTACAACATTGTCTCCCGGAATAAATGCAAAATGATCATGGCGACGAGTCATGAAATTGATGAAGAAAAATGAAATGAACTCAGCGACGGATGGTGATGGGAGTTCGCTCATATGTTTCACTAAATGAAACACTAATGTCACGAAATTTTGACAGACCGTACTCAAAGTGTTAGCTTCCTATGCAGTGTCCCACTAGAAGCTGTGCATAAGTAATATGGCCATGGTTTAGATTTTAGTCCTTTAATTATACCCGAGGCGAACACACTAATCCAATAGAACTAATATATTAATCCGTGAGTTATAGGTGTGTAAGCCCATACCGCTTGCACCGAATGTGAAAATATTATATGAAGCAAACCATCTATTGTCATTGAGACAAACATGTCATGCATACAAATCAATATTCGGAAGCCGACTATTGAATCAATAAAACTAGTAACTGGATTTGATTGGAGAAGTATGCTTTACAATCAACTTACCGGCTGTTCCGTGTGATAAATCTGTCCATGCTCTTTCATGATTGTCTCTGAGGTTGAACAGGCTCCGCATTGAGAACACGAGTAAAGTTGATACGAAGCACGTTGCTCAGCGCAAGGCAGATGACTATTGAACCGTTCGCGAACAATGGTCTCAAATCCACACGGGACACATCTCAGTGTGTGAACAATGGAGTGAGTTCTGCTGGACTCCATTCGTGTTAGCTGCTGTTGATCGAATTGCTCGTTCGGAGACGGGGATTTCAGCTCGCTTAAACCCGTTGGAAAATTCATCTGACATACAACAGCTACCATGTAAAAATAACTGTGGTATTTAAGTTGATTTGCGAGTTTAGTGTTTTTCTTTGCAGGCGCGCGCTTTCTCCCTCAGCGTAATGAGTTCGTATCACTCACGGGATTGCTCTCTTACGATATGCGCGTGCACACCGTCGCGCAATTCCTCGGAAAAATCACTAGACTCGATCCTTAGTGGCTTATCACCGAACGTTTGAGACAAGTAACCTTATTGGTTAACCCGTCATGTGCGCCATCCAATTAGGTGACAGATAACCCACATGGCTAAACAGGACGCGGCACACACAAGCGCGATAACGCGTATGTGCACTTATCTCGGCTTGGTCTCTCTCTACATGTGTTTGTGTGTGTGTGCCACCAGATAAATACGCACGATATAAAATATCGCTCGGGGTTTGGAACAGACGGAATTATAGGGGGAAGGCGTCCCGCGAAAGATAGCAGATATTTTGAATGCAGGGATAAGGAATATAAGGGTTTATGGCGGATGTTGCAATGGGACGAATAAGGAATAAAACACTCCCTCCTTTGGTGCGTTCGGTGATCGTATCGACAACTGTTTGAGCCAATTCGGTTTGAACAGTTGGAAACTTTCCCCGGTGTCAAATCGTGGTGAAAACAAATGCAACAATCCTGTCCTTTTAAGTATGGACGATTACCAAAGAAATAAGATTTTACGTAAAACCTAATTAAAATGACTCATTAGTTATCATGAAAGCAGTGCAATACAACATTTTGATTTTACTCACGTCCACATCGAACTGTATTACAGTGTTCAATTTTTATTCGTTTGTTGGGGTCCGTAAATCCGGTGGATATCCCCGGATTTGTCAGCCCGAAGCTGTACAGTTTTTATAAGTTCACTCGCTGGTCAAGGTGCTAGGCTGATGCTTTCTGCGTACATAATATCCCTGGATCTGATGGGGAAATAAGGTTGAACACATTTCTCCAACAGAAAATCCCAAGCAAGCTCTCAATATCAAACTGTGAAACAAGAGATTGGTTGTAGCACTCCATGGTACGAACCAAACTAATGATATACTTTGAAGCGTTGATAAACAGCCTTGGTACCGCCAACTGATGAGCGATTTATGAACTGGGTGAACACCTCCCTACCGATCGCGCTGTTTATCGTCACTAGGTGAAGACAGCAAATTAAACTTTATCGAGCGTTTAAAGTCTGGGATTGAAGATTACTATTAAATATTTGTGGCTAAGCCGATATTTAGAAGACCTTCGCTCACAATTGATTTAAATCTATAGGAAGGCAGTTGGATTCTAACTATAGGAAATGCGAACACTATAAACGCGGAGTCACGGATCAGTGAACAATGACGGGTTTGATTCGAATGAAGAATAGTCTTTCTGGTATATCACATCATGGCTCTACATTACACACATTATAGAAATTAAATATGGATGTGATGAATATCAAACAAACGGGAAAGCAATATCACGCGATATTAATTAAACTGGGCTTTGATATGAAATACCGAAAAGGATATCCTTCGTTCTAATCAAGATTGTGTTCACGAAACCTGGAATGTTTAGTCAAATGTTAGGTTTGGCAGATTTTTAGCAAAGCGACTCTTTGTACACGCGATGAACATTTGGGGTTGAGAGATTTGCCATACAATGTGTTGTGTGTTATAATCGACACGCTGACGGGTACCAGTGAACATAGGCCGTGGAAATGTCGTAATGCGGAATACGCTGCTAACGAATATTAGCACACTAGAGGAATTCAAGGTAATTCAAGGTTTTTAATGGTCTAAAAAGCAACAAGCTTACCAACAACCATAGGATGGTAAAAATTGAAATTTAAGTGTATAAACAAGATAACGAAGTAGATTAAGCAGCATATAAATGTTCGGGAAACGAATAATGCAATACAAATTCGTCTAATTTCGTTTTAAATTTATGCAAGCTAGTGGAGTGAGCAACGGTTGAAGATAAACTGTTCTAAGTTAAACAGACACGGACAGAGTAAAAATACCTTCTACAGTACAGGCGGGAATTGGGTATGACAGATTGTTCAACATTTTCAAGCTGAAAACACATATTTTACTTCAATATTCTCAACCGGTACTTCTCTCCGCGTTTAGTAGGAATAATTGTACGACGTATAAATTATCACTTACCCGCTAGACAAGCCGATAGGTGATAGTGGCTATAACTGCGACTACTGTCGGTAGAAAGTTTCCCATGAGTAGGTTGGGAAATAAAGCATTTTTACCATTTTCATCGTTGCGTAAACGATCGAGACCTCAAACGCGTGCTTGTAGGATGGACAAATATTACATTCACGTACAAACTTTCACCAATACTTCGGTATTGTTCACTTGGCCACGTAAATTTACCTACACCACAGATTTTGCTTACTATTGGTATCCTTCTCGCAATTCCTGTTCCGTTAACCCAGATACGATGGGTGGAGGGTAAAACAATGTCCGAGACCACGGTAGTGGTGGCCAACTTCGTAAATCCGGGCTAAGTGACGAGACGCTCATAAGTTTCCAAAGTTCTGGTGTTGCTCACAAATTTTACTTTTACTGTCTTGTTTACCATGAAGGGAGTTGTAACGACGCGGTTCGAGCCTGTTTTGTGGTGCACTGTAGAAAATGTTGTTCTGCTCAAAACCAGGGGTAAAATGATCACCAAAGGCATCCAGAAAAATTATCGCGGTATCCCAGTGAATGACGCTGTAAAACCACTAACGATTTGTGTATTAACTCACGGGAGTGTTCAACTGGATTATACGTGACAGAACATGATTATGAGCGCATGCAAAACCTCATATTACTGTCCCTACCGGTCGAAACCGGTCGTGGGGTGTGTCTGTGATGGAAATGCATGCAAATGAATATTTTGATCATGAGTTATTTTTTTATCATGAACGAATATTTACGATGCTATGGTAATCGTGAAGCGATGTGCTTTTAGTCACCATAAAATTCTTGAAAATTGCATTTTGCCTTTCTGAGCCCCGAGAAAATCACTACTCACACCATTGATGGCACTATAACGAGAAAACAGAACGACAGAAAAATAACACGCTTGTGTTTTTACAAACACGATGTTGTTCTTAGGTGGTCAATTTCAAATTCCGATTGGCAAATACACGAAGAAACGCTCCCATCTTTTACCCAACACTCTATTAACAGGAATACGTACAGGTTCTACAGAAATTCAAAGTAATTCAAAGTTTTAATGGTCCAAAAGGCAAATAATTTACGGGAACCATAGATTAAAAATATAGGGAATGCATAAAAACAACAAGGATGTTGTGTCAATACGGAAAGTCAGTTTATGCATTGACGTGCGAGGTTGGATTTGGTCAACATATACTTGTCAACTTCAGCACAAATGTAATGTTGGGGCAGAGACACGACGGTACGAAAAGTCAAACAGGTTCAGAGTTGCGATCCTCTCTTCGTATAGCCCGTTGTATAATTCCGTCACCAGATTTGTAACGCGGTGGTTTACGCGTTGCAGCAAGGTCATGTCCTTTTGTAACCATGTGGACTATGCTTGAACAGCGTACTCCATTATTGGCCGTATATATGTGTTAATTATCCGTGGAAGTATCTGCTTTGTAAAACTACCGAAGATCCTTCTGAGCAATGCTAAGCTTTGGCAGGACGTTTTGTATACCACAGAACACTGCCGTGAAAACTTCAAGTTACTGCTAATTCACACACCGAATTCTTTCTCTTCCGAACCCATGAAAGCTGCTGAGATCCCAAAGAGTATGTGAATTCAAAGGATTCACCGACGTTTAACACTTAGCATTTTTGGATGTTGAATGGTAGACAGTTTCGTAAGGATTACGTATGAAGTAGAAGTATAGAATTTGGCAGCCTTTTATGGTCTGTACGCTAGTCCAGACTTCGATGTCATCCGCAATTAAATGATTTTGCTGCGTACAATTTCAGGTATATCGTTCGCGTACATCAGAAAGAGTATTGGCCCCAAGACTGAGCCTTGAGGTACGCCACTTTTCACTTCTACTGGGCTGAATATTGCCCCATCAACTCTAACCCTGATGACTCTGCCAGTCAAGTAATCATGAATCCAGGAAAAATAATCTGCCACCCACCCCGAGCTGTTCCAATTTCTGTAGCAGTATGCTGTGGTTAACGTGATCAAAAGTTTTAGACATATCCAAGTAACAAGCATGTACAGTGTATACATTATCCACGGCTCGATTCCAGTTATCAAGAGTTATGAGAAGATTGGTGAAGCAGGACTGTCTTGTCCGAAATTCGTCCTGTGTGATGGAAAGAACCTTATTTTGTTCCATACGTTTGATGAGTTTATCAGCTACAAATCGTTCGAGAAGTTTAGAGGCCACTGGCAACAATGTGACTAGATTGGTTTTAACCTTTGTAAATCGGAGTGATTAATCCACTTTTACCGTCCGTAGGAACCTTGCTACAACTCAGTGTCAGGTTGAAAAGATCAGTGCTGAGAATAAAGCATTGTTTTAGGGGGAACGGTTTAATTTCATCAGCATTAGGCAAGTTTTGTATTTAACCCGACTAGCCTTACCAGGACAATCTCGGGATTAACAGCGATTATGTGTATTGCGTTAATTTGTGATCAGAATGCAGGCATAAAATAACATAAGCGCTCGTTAGGGTAGAACACTCTAGAGTAAAATTGAGCGGGTTTGTTGGCGGTTCAATAGCGGTGGACGTAGTTCCAGTTGTTGCTAGTAAAGCAGAAACGCCAGGCTTTAACCTGGACTTACTGTTCACGATCTGGAAGAGGAGCTTCGGGTTTCGTTCAATTTTATCCATCAGATTGATTTGAAACTCTTCTTTATTAACCTGGACAAGGTTAGTAAATCTATTCTTCAGCAAGCGGTAGAATTTCCAGGATTCATGTGTTGCCTGAAGTAAGTATACTCTTGATGGACAGTTTCGCACCTTTATCCATTTCGGTGTTCCATACCGGATGACGAATTTGAATCCGTTTTTCAGTTTTTTGAAACATTTTTAGAGTGTAGTTCTATTTTTTCGTAGATTTTCTCAAATATCGATGACCAGCATTGTTGGGCATCAGTGTTAATCGGTGCCCAGTCGGTGACATCTTGAAACGCCATTGATAATCAAACCGTATCGATTTTTCTTATTAATTTCTGAGCTTCGCTAGCTCTTTTCACTTAAGATATATAGTCGAAAACAATGATATCCCGAGGTTTTGTCCAGCTGTTTGTTACTTCTACCGCGAATTCTGAATCTCTTATACATCAAATAGCACAAAAGTTGATAAATACTATTCGAAGGTCACACTGGTAATGCCTCAAAAGTGATTTTCTATGAAGTTGCCGGGACCAAACTGTTAGTACCCGAATTAAATGTAGAAAAGGGAATGTGGTTTAACATTGAAACAGATTTCGGTTCGATATTTTTAAGCTGACCAAAAGCAAAAATCAATTGTAGCATAATATTTAGCGATCGCAATCACCCCCCCATGAGTGAGTTGCACCTAACTCAAACCCAAATAAACGAACTGCTATATGTAGAAATTTATCCCAACCCATTGGATTTGAGAGCATGTGCGATTAAATCATTCACCGAACCTCAGTCTATGAACGCGGACTTTACGTCAAACAGATGTTGAATGTCCCAGTCAAAGGCGCAATGCGTGCTAGCTATTTGTAAAGACAAGCAAATTGCCATGTGATTATGCTGTCATCGCGGCGTTACTATGTTCATTATCTTAAAGTCTTGCATTCCGAACTTGACTTGATTTTGGTCTGATTCGAAAGACGGAAATTCGATCTCCTACTGTGCAGTTTATCAAGTGTTTTTGCTGACAGACGGCGCAATCGCGATTCGAGTACTGACAGTTACCATGTTCGTGGTTTCTAGGATCCGGTTGGTGCGATGTGAAACCATGCGAACCACTTCGATAATGTCAACGTTGACATGCTTGAGGAGTTGAGCTGCAGTGTCTCGGACAGTTCAACTTATGATCCGTGTTAAGGGAAGTGGTACAAAGAATGGAGGTGAACAACTGGTGTTGAAATGCACACCGTTGTTAAATGTTCGAGGAACAGTGCAGCAGCAACCAAGGCGAGTTCGCGTGATAGAAATCAACCGCGGTTAAACTTTTATCAGCCCGGATATCAACAAGGTTTGCATAGAACTGGGTTAAACGTTTGGAGAATGGCAAAGACAAGGATGATGACTCCTGGCGGGAACTCATACTCATACTGTGATGGGTAAGTCAGAAAAATTAGTGGCATAACGAAATCGTCGAATTTGGCAGCTTCGCCAGCAAACTTGTTAGTCACCAACTTCGTGGGAGAGCAAGCGATACTCTGATTGCCATCGGTGGCTGCAACGTGGGAAATTTAAACCTTTGATGACGAACAACAATACAGGGTCTCTTCGTAGTAGCCTCTATGTGCGTCAGCTATACAATCTATGGACTGAATAAAGTTACTGGTCTGTCGTTGAAACACTCACCATTTCGCGTATTCTACTCCCACCGAAGTCATTATCAGGATAATCTCATTCAGTGTGTATTTGGTGAATGTTGCGGCACTACCTAACCGTCAAGCGGCTGTGGTGCGCTGGAGCTGTACTTTGATGTACCGAATTCTCGACCTCAGCACGTGATCAACTCAACGTGTACTCTTAGAATGACCTTCACCTCGAACACACTATTTCGCCATGTTCACGTTTCATCTAATGAGGGATGTTGTTCCGGTGTTCCGAAGGCGTCCACGAAACCCGATTGTGGCGGTTGTGGCAGGTTTGGTGGAAAATCGAACGAGCACACAGACATTTTCGGGATATCGAATGGCTATTGATGCAGTTATACGGTAATTGGCAGCAGCCGCCGATACGCGGCAAGTAAACAATCAAAATTGATCGCCCTCGTTAAAGACTGAAAATAACTGAGAAGTATTTTTGGTTAAAAATTAGCACTTTATACAACACCGCATGATAATGGTATAAATGAAAATATAAAAAAAACAATAGTAGTTAACGAGTAGGGTATATCAAATGTATGTTCGTGTCCATATATAAGTCCAATTTCGCTTTAAACATCATCAGGAAAGGAGAGACCACCACAAGTTGATGTATGGAATACCGGAAATATATAGCACGTACGGTAAAACAAATGGCACCGACAATCAATACGGGAACTTGGGATGGATGTAAAGAGATAAGGTATGTCCAAGTGTCATTTTCTTAACAAGTGCCATAGTGGATCACCTTCGATAGACACAATTCTATCCCAAAGATTAATATCCATGAGAAGAAAATCAATGCAAAATGTGTGCCATTTTCGAATCGGGCGTACACGAATAAATCTTGTTGTCGCAAAATGAAAATTTGATACGTGAATTCAACTGTGCCCACACGAGGAAAGCTCAATAGAACACTGTCTCGTATAAAGATATCTTATCAATGTCATCGGTGAAAACGCCAACACCTGCGTTTGACCTTGAACGACGCTAGGTAAAGTTCACATTTTTTTAAAAAAGTCGTGTGTAGTTGATAGCATGCGCCTGCTTATATCGATACTAAGTTATTCGATAGTTTACTGAGGGAACGTACTTCGTATAACATAATTTTACATACAACCGTTTTGAGTGTAAGAGTAAAATAAAAAAAGTAAAATTGGATTCTGTTCAAAGACAAACTCCAAATCATTTAACACGCTTCGTCAGATTGCCAACAGTAACGCGCATCCGAATGTTGACACACAAGAAATTTTAACGAAATGTAACATGTGTTGTATGGTGCTAATCAACAAACGTCACAGGGACTTTAAGAAGTAAATTTTAAATCGAAATCACATTTCTTTCACCATGGTAATATGCAAATTAGTGCAGATTACGCGTATGTGTAAGGTCAAATGGCGACACGAGTCTGAATTACTGATTAATGAGGCTCCGCATTGCACACAGCCCCTAGCAACAAAGCGAACAGTAGCACCGAATGTCTGAACGGAACTAGCACCAAGATTTCGCGCTATTTTGAATTTTGAACATTGACGACCAAAGACCATATGATCATAACAATCCGAGAAGGCATTACTGAACATGGTGAGATTGAAAGATTCATTCAGAAACGAAAGAACGCGGTAACTGTTTTTCTCAATCGTAACGGGTCCGACTGAAATTAATGGTTGGTAGACATCAACAGCTTATCAAGGTCAGTTGAACGACATCTGATCTTCAGAGGCAGGAGATGAACCGAGTGGTTAAAAATCACAGGATGACCCGAAGAGTCAGGCAGTAGGCCAAGTGGCAACGGCTACCTGATGTGTTCGGGTAGCAAACAGGAAGTTAGTAAATAATTTGATAACATATACGGCGTATGCAAGCCATTCTTAACGTAATAAACGTTCTGACGTTCGCAACAAGTTATGCTGATGATGCCATGAAGCTTGATACAATGCGAGCTCAGGGAACACTGAATATCCATTCCTTGAACCACAAATATTCCCGCTGAATACTGTGCCTCTCTCTCTTCAACAAGAATCTCGAATGACAATACTGAACTCTAGGTTGACTGCATTTTGTAATGCTGTCCGTATTGTTACCAGAGGCGATCTGGCATATTATGTAGTAACCGCTTTTCTTAATCGTTCAGCTACCGGCCCGGCTGTCCCAAGCACCTTATTTGATCTCATCTATGTTACAGGATTATTATCCATGATCCCATACAGTCTCAGGAAGCGCGGATTATTCTTGCGTGATGTTCACTCTTTGTTTGTCTAAGTGGATAGCCTCCTGCTAATGACATTGCGGTAATCTTATGTTCCTTTACCCCCTTGTGACGGATCCCATGTCACACACACACACACAACCTACTCAACCGAAGTCAGAACGACCGTCCACCTGATGTTCAGGTGGGTCAAGTGGCTAGAACTGGATTAGCGATCAGCTTTGATGGGAAAGCAAATGACAAGTTAAGCCGATTTAAACAAAGATTGCAATCGCTGTCGTGCTTGTGGTTATTTTACCGAATGTCTGCGGGAAATGCGATGAATCAAACAAACAATAAAGTTCCTTGGAGTGCTGACAACCCTCTTGAATAACTCGAGTGTAGATGAAGATTTCAACACTGGCATATGTTTCACTGCAAACTCAGCAGGTAATGACTTCAGTTAGTAAATTAATAGCCTTACGTTCAAAGAATGGCAAATTGTGTCGTGTTTATTAAACAAGAAAGTCAAATGGGAATCTGTGCTGAATCATTATAAATTCAAAGGTTCGTTTTCCCAGCACACGGATCCCACAATTTGTCTAATGTTGTTTGTTCTCATCAAGCAAGGGTCGAACACTGGGTTTCGTGCATCCATCAATCAATGATTAATATGTTACTCAAATGCAATCATTTGAGACAAGCGGAGGCCAAAACGTCCATGTTTGCACACGCACCCCACGACCGGCTTCCTGCGTTGTACTTAACAGACAGGGATAGTACAATAAGAATCCATGAGATTTAAACTGAACGTCATTGTTCTAGACACGAGACAAGAACAATTTCATATGTAATTTCGAATAAAGCTTTTCATTCTCATATTCTCTTCTATCAACTAGGGAAACAGACTTCCGTGTGCCTACAGCACACGGAGGGACACCACACCAGAGGGACAACGGATTACATATGAACGCAATGCAGTGCGCTGCACGCACTACCGACATGATGGATGGATCTCGTGGCGAGCACCAACGTGATCTGCGATTGATCGCCCTGTCAGTTAAGATCGCCGTACATGTCGTTGAACATTCATGGGCACGAATTTCTAGGAAACGACATTGAGCTAATTCTCTCCGACAATCGAAGGTTCAGGCGACAAAAGGACTTATAGTGTTGTGTGTGTATTAAAATCACTAAGAGAAACTCAGAGCAATTTTCTGTTTCATATAGTCTGTTTAAGTTGGGAGTCGGGAGGTGGCCGTTTGGCGTATCTCGGATAAACACGTGCAACTATGATTTATGGCACTTGCCTAACTTCAAGCTTGTGATATCATTCTAGGAATGCTTCAAGTATAAATTCATGAAGGCCTCGTGGGAAACATCTTGAAATGATCAAACCCCGATGGGGACAAACATTTGACTCTTGACCGTCTTAATCAGATAATTCTTTGGCATTGCGCGGTTTTAGTTTAGTCTAGAATGCGATGACTGTCGTGACCAACACTCGATGTGATCCGACGATGTCGTCTGGCAGTTAAAATCGCCCCGACATATCGCCAGAAAGGAGTAGGCACGGATTACTCGAACGCCATGGCGCTATTCGTCTCGCAACGTAAGTGTTCACCAAGCGAGCAATAAAATAGATAACAATATCACGAAACTTGACAGTATCTTCTTCTTCAAAGGCCAAAAATTGTATGTACAAAATACGAAGTTACAAACTGAAAGCAGTTCACTACAAAGGAATGGACTCTGAGGAGTCAAGACTGCATGGAGTTGG
>JACCGJ010020087.1:0-32183 GCA_013407085.1 Atriophallophorus winterbourni
GCACAGCATTTCTGTGCTGCGCGGCTAACATCGTGCTAAATTGATTGGCCATCGGTGGTGAGCTGCATGCTGAAACAGGCTGGAGTCTCACTACCATTTCTATTTTCATTCTCATATCTGTCTAGGCCTGGGCAACCTGACAGTATCTCAGCCCACGTGCAGTCTCTGACTGTACGGCACTTTGCCTGGATCAGGCTTGTGCATGCATTCATTCATTGCATTCAGGTGGTGTTTGATCGTATATGATTAGAAAAGAAATAAACATGGGAACAAAGAAATTATATAAAATTAATTACAGCATATTTATAGAAATTCACTATCAAATAAAATACACAAGGGATGTATCAGGTGAATCGAAATACGAAACAAATATGTTCAATTGTTGTTTTGCATGAAAGCAAATGGATAAACATTGTCGAGATTGTGCGGAAAACGTATCAGTATTCTAAAGTAATAATGAAAATGAAATATAATCCGAATACAATCATTCAATTTTGAAATTAGAACACGTGCAACAATTAAAACCTAAAATTGAAATTTTAAAGTGTTAATATCTATTTGAATAAAAAGCAACAACAATGAAGCACAAACAGGTATTGCGATCTTTGAATTTGAATACTAAATGTGGTTGTGTTTTTCATTCCTCGGTCAGTAGTGTCATTCATTTCAATACAATACGATTCGTCACAAATGACTTCTCGATCAGTTATGTAATTTTCTTAAAATTTTGTAAATCCATGTAGACGTGAAACATCTCAGCGTAACGGTTTGTAATTTGGTTTGTCACCAAGGGTAAAATCAAAGCTGAAACGGTTTGAAATTTGGTTTGTCAACAAAGGTGAAACTAAAGCTCTGAATATCACTGATCATTTTCTCGCTTCAGCCAGAGAAGATGCTCATGTTCAGTTGAAACATTTATTTATTCAAATTCTAACATTTAGAAGGCCACTAAATAATCAAAATTAGTTTTTATGTATAACGCATCGTGCGTCTTGGGAACCAGACTGGCAGTGGAATTATTCTCGAATTGTGAACATCAGATTCACACTAAGACTTTGAAAAAACTAATTGAATAGTGGTAAGACAGTATAATTGCTGGTGTTTATGTGCCTGATCTCTATAATCAACTATTGATGATGACTAATACAATCTCTCAAAATATCAGAAGACAATGGTAACACTATAAAGATGTTACGAAAGAAACAGACCATCAACTAACCCTGATTATCAATCTGTGTTGTTCCGAAGTTCTAAACGTAAATCTCAAATGAGCAACTAACTACCATTGCAAAGTGATTTAATGGACATATCGATTAAAATCAAAAAATTTTACAGAAACAAATACCGAGTTGTCAATCGAAGGATTGAAAAATGTACTTGATGCAGCAAGATTCATTTGCCTTCGAACTGGTGAGGAGATAGAAACAAGTGAAGAACAAGCCGTTCTAGACTAGAACATTTGGAAAGCAACTGTAAACTGTGGCGTATGTGGTGATTTTGGCACTAAAAATCAATAATTCTGTCATTTATATTCTCACTGTTTAATTCATATGTAATATATCTTACCGCTATATTTGGGTCCTCAGTGTGTTAGTTTCTCACTTCTGTTCCTCTGTTGATAGCATTATGTATTTCAGTGACACAATGTTTATCATAATGAATTTAAATGCCCTATTTCTGAATCACGCTCACATTATCTACTGTACTTAATAACTAACGCTGACTAACATTCTGTTTAATTAAGAGCTTATACCAAATCAGAAAATTCATGAACTTAATAATGGAAATTTGCTTGCTGAAAATAGAAAATTTAAAATCGTTCTCAAAAGAAATACACATAAGTGTCAACGATAAATTTTCTTATCTGAATGCTCAGTAGTTAGTAGAAGGTAAACTTTACACTATCGCAATCAATGTAATGGTGAACAACGCATAATTCAAAAGGATTGTGTATCATAATAGCAATCCTGTTTATATATAAAATATTAACAGAACTAAGGTTGGAAAAATAGGAATAAGCTGTGAATTCAGAATAATTATATATTTTTTAATCTTAGAATTTTACCAGTTTTATTATTTTGTGTTTTTTTTATCAATGAAACGAGAGAGGCATCTAATTATTCCACTAAATTAAATGTTTTTATCCAATTGCAAGGATTTCATCTGTAGCAAATACTGAAATTTTGATGTGATGGTATTTCAAAGAACGATTGCCATTCAATTGAAATAAGTAGAACGTGAGATCAAACCGAAGGTTTATGAACAACTAAATGGCAGCATTTGCTCAAGTGCACTGCAATATTGCTAAACATGTAGCTTTCAGTAATCTTATTTTGCAACTATTTCAGCGATTTAAATTTTTAAATGCTGTAGAGCACCAACACTGTTTCTTTAAAAGATTTATCACGTTTTCCCGAGTTCAGATCACTAGATAACATCCAATCCCATATACAGAACGTTTAGCACACACGGCGTTTTCGATTATTTGAAATCAGTATTGTAAATCGCGTCAGCCTTAATTACTTATCTAATTAGGGAGAAATGTTCCAACTATCAGAATGTTAATGTCGTTTTATTACAGGTGATTACGTTCTGCCGGTAATAACATAAAATAGATTCCAGAATGATGTTGCGAAATAGAGTACTGCTGAATGCCACCTAACAGAGATGCAAACTTATATTTAAAAATATTCCTTAAAAGTTAGAATAGATGAGAGGTGAATATTATTGGTGAGATCAAAACTCATCGACAGAAATTATACACAAAATCATGAATCGGTTAATCACACGAAAACTGCGTGTTCGAAAAATCGAGTGTTGCATTCACAAACTAACTCTATCTATTTACTATGCACTAATTCGTCGAGAGTTCGTTGATATGGTGATGCTTATGTACACTTGTTGCGAAAAAAAGAATATTAACATATCGTACCATCTTACACGAATTTACTACTTTTATTCTTCATAACAGAATTTACCATAAACTCGGTTTATTTTACATCCAAATTCCTAAGCAAAATTAATGTCTTCTGCTATGGCTAAATTGTTAAAATCAATTTAAAAATGGACTATAATGACATTTATTTATAATGTTGAAATTAAAATTATTGCGACTTTTCTCTTAATCAAATTCATTAATAAAGTTCATCTAGGTAAAATAACAATCACTTCATGCAACATTTCAATATTTCAATTATAAATCACAGTTTTTATCTATCGATTAAAAACATAGATCTAATATCTCGAACTCAACATGACCAATATCACGCCTTACAATGATTCGAACATACTATTGCACATAACACATATATTTTTCCTTAAAAATTTGATTCTAGAAATATAAATTACTTAATCTAGTAATCAGCTCTAGGAAAACATGCGAGAAAGATTGAAAAATGTTTCGGATATGACGAATGTCAAAGACATTATTTGGACAGAAATTTTAAATATCTGCAAATATAAATACAGAAAGATTGCTCATATTCCAATAACCAGTTAAACTTTTTATGAACTCCAAATAAATATATGATTTGGATGTCACTTACTTATCACGTCTGCTCTATATACTATGATTATTTATCCAGCATCATGCAGATGGGACCAAAATGCGCGACATTAAAAAGCTAATTTAAACTGAGCGTTTGATTACCAAATATAATATAACAATATAATTCAATAGTATATCACGGTATAAAAATAAACACGTGTATTATTCATATAGTGTAGTGTGAGATGAGTCATAAAAGGTGAAAATTAGTAACTTCAGCGATAGGGACACACATTTCACAACTCTTGAAAATTACGAAACAAAACAAATTTATCTGTATACCATCTGTATTGAGAATAAAAGAAAAACTGTCCCCCATTAGAAATTAGCGGTAAAAAGAGAAAAGGGCCGTGGTTGAAAATCTGGTATTAGCAAATAATAGCATTTTCTAACCAGAATCAACTTTTGCAACTTTTTCAAATAGCGGGATCCACCTACCAATGTTTTCTCAGAAGATAAAATATATCAGAAGATTGAGCTTGTAGTAACAATTCAAAGAAAACCCAAATTTATTTTCCGAATTCGATTGTTTTTCAGATTATGAAGGAGTGTAGTGAGCGTAAACACAAGTACTTCGTTTTGGATATGAATGGTCGACGTGACACAGTTTCTATTGACTGCCTAAAACCCGCTTTTGTCTAGCATAAGCCGCAATCTCCACCAAGCATCACTACGCCTAACGCACAACTTCCTGATAATCCTCATGTGCCAACCTCCACCCATGTTCATCCTAATTCCCCGGTCCCTCCTACCACCGTTCAAACCCGAACCGGTAGACATGTGCATTGGCCAAACGCCTTGCTGATTACGTGACCTTATGAACATTTCGAGCGTATGTTACCCTTCATTCAAGCCTAACTAACGCTCTGGTGGGGGAGTATTGTAGTGAACTGCTTCCACTTTGTAACTTCGTATTTTGTACATACAATTTTTGGCCTTGTATAGTTATTCGTTTTTTGGCCATGTACACTTCATCTGTATCAATGCTTGTACATTATACTTTTTGGCGGTCAATACAATTTCGAACTCGGACTCTGTCTTCTTCCGTGGTTGTGAAGTCTGTGTGCGCCACTTTGTGCTGGAACTGTGATTAACGGAATCTCCAACATTTTAGCGCTTTCTGCACCTTGGATTCCATCTCTTGGATTTTCCTGTGTGGATTACTTCGCTATCGTTGGACGTTACGGATCTCTATTTGGACATTTGCTCTCTTGGTCTTTCAGTGAGTTCTTTCCATTATTGCCATTTTGTGTGTAGTGCTAGACTTATATTGAAGCTATTTTTCGTATATATGGCATCACCGATGAATCTATTATGTATTCTCTTGTGGTGACCCTGCTCCCTCTTGACGTAACTGAACAAGTCAGTTATCTTATTTATGCTATGCCTGAAGTCAAGCCATACGAAAAGCTCAAATCCGCACTAATAGACCGAATGGGTTTTTCTGAGGAAGAGAAGCTCGACGTCCTCTTTTCCAAAATGGCCCTTGGTGATAAAAAGCCATCTCAGCTTCTTCGCCAGATGAAAGAGCTACTTAAAGACAACAGGATTGAGGAGAGCATTTTAACACAGTTGTGGTTTAAAAACCTCCCAGCTGACATTTGCCAAGTGCTTGCTGGTTTGATTACTTACGTATCATTAGACGAACTAACACAAGCGGCTGACAAAATGCTCGAAGCAAAAGAAGCCGAACAAATTACGGTTGATTCCGCACACATCAATTCGACCTGTCCATGTTCGGAATTAAAAGAACAAGTCGCTGAACTAACTCTTGTGGCGAACTCTCTTTTGTGAAAAACTCCCAACCCATCTCGCTCGAAAAATCTAAATCTCGACCATCGAAAACCCCTGAGCGCGTATGTTGGTACCACAAGAGATATGGGGATAAAGCCTCAAAATGCATCTCTCCGTGTTCAAAAACCGTCAAAATCAAGGGTCAGTCAGTTACGGCGACTACTGTTCCCGGCCTACCAAACCCGAGTCGCCTATTCTATGTTACAGACAAATCGAGTGGTCTGCGTTTTCTAGTCGATACTGGCGCTGAAATTAGCGTCATACCTCCAACATCCAGCACCTCCAAACCGTCTTCCTATAATCTTCAAGCGGCAAATGGCACTCGTATTAACACTTACGGCCAACGCCTGCTAACCCTCAAATTAGGACTAAGACGCAGTTTTCCCTGGGTGTTTCTCATCGCGGAGGTAAATTGCCCAATAATCGGCATCGACTTTCTGTCTCACTTCGGTCTCACTGTCGAAGTAAAACAGCGGAGATTAGTAGATACGAAAACCTCTTTACAGGTCTCAGGTATCACTACTAAAGCCATTTCCTCCGGCATCAAAGCTGTTACTCCAGAAGCTTCGACTTTTTGTGCTATACTGCATGAATTCCCATCCGTCATGCAGCCCCCAAGACCGACAGACAAAGTGACACACTCTGTGAAACATCACATTGTCACTAGCGGACCACCAGTCTCCTTCAGACCTAGGCGACTTCACCCGTCGAAACTCAAGATCGCAAGAGCCGAATTTGAGCAAATACTAGAGCTTGGAATCATCCGTCCCTCTTCCAGCTCCTGGTCGTCACCACTCCATATGGTTCCCAAGAAGACCCCAGATGACTGGAGGCCATGTGGCGACTATCGTGCTCTCAACAATCGAACGGTCCCAGACAGATGTCCGGTGCCACACATTCACGATTTTTCTTTGATTCTTTGCGTCACAACGATCCTTACTAAGCTTCATCTCGTCCGTGCTTATTATCACATACCGGTAGCCGAGGAAGACATACCCAAAATGGCAGTCACAACTCATTTCGGCTTATACGAATTCGCTCGGATGCCCTTTGGCCTGAGAAACGCTGCACAAACCTTCCAACGTTTCATCGACGAAGTCTTGCGAGGCTTGCCGTTCGCCTACGCATACATCGACGACGTCTTGATTGCCAGCAACTCTCCAGAGGAGCATGTCTCCGTCTTTTTAGAGCGTTTCGTTAACTACGGGATAAAGATCAACCCAAGTAAATGCATTTTCGGCACAGATTCACTGGACTTCCTCGGTCATCGCCTTACTCGATCTGGTATCACACCTCTTCCCGAGAAATGCCAGGCGATTTCCGACTTTCCTGTCCCAACAACGGTTACTCAGTTGCGCCGCTTTATTGGCATGATCAACTTTTACCGTCGCTTTATTCCAAACTGCGCAAATATCATTTCACCGCTGACCGATTTGCTCGACTCCAAATCAAAATCACTAAAGCTTTCGTCAGAGGCACTTAAAGCTTTCGCTGCATCCAAAAAAGCTCTTTGCAGTGCCACAGAACTCTCATTCATTGACCCGGAACCGACCTTTCCTTTGTCATTAACGACCGATGCCCTCAATTCGGCTTTCCGGCATTTACTGGAAGGTCGTGACTTCATTATCTTTACGGATCACAAACCATTGACTTTTGCTCTGCAGTCTAAACTTGATCGTCATTCGCCACGCGAAATTCGCCACTTAGATTACATCTCTCAGTTCTCTACCGATATTCGTTACATCAAAGGAGATGCGAACTTGGTTGCCGATGCTTTATCAGGACCTGACATTTCTGTTTTGTCTACAGGCACACCATTTGATCTCTCCCTTTTGACTAACCATCAAGCCGAGATTGATAAAACCGAACTCGCGAAGTGTCGATCCCTGGATTTGCAGCAAATTCAGTTACCAAACGCCGATGCCTCGTTGATGTGCGATATCTCGACAGGGAAACCTAGACCTCTTGTCCCTTTTTCTCTGCGACGTGCTATTTTCGATCATTTTCATTCGATGTTTCATCCTGTGAAGCGTGCAACCGTGAGGCTAATCGCAGATCGTTTTGTTTTGCCGTCCATGAATAAGGATAAACGAAATTGGGTCCAGCATTGCATTCCTTGTCAAAAGAACAAGATATCTCGACATACCTTCACACCCTACGTTACATTTAGGCATCATGACTGTCGATTCTCTCATGTGCATCTTGATCTTGTCGGTCCGATGCCATCATCGAACGGATACTCATTCATCCTAATGGCGATTGATCGTTTTACTCGATGGCCGATTGCTGTTTCGATCAAAGACACATGTTCAGAGACCGTAGCACGCGCCTTCGTCGAACATTGGATTGCCAATTTTGGCACACCATCTGTCATCACAACCGACCGTGGCGCTCAGTTTCAATCGACTTCGTTCCGAGATTTGACGCGACTCCGTGGCTGTCAGCACATACGAACCACCGCCTACCACCCTAACTCGAACGGATTGGTTGAACGCTTCCTTCGGCAGCTCAAAGCCTCTTGAAACCCGCTTTTGTCGAGCTTAAGCCGCAATCTCCACCAAACATCACTACGCCTCACGCACAACCCCCTGATAATCCTCATGTGCCAACCTCCACCCATGTTCATCCTAATTCCCCGGTCCCTCCTACCCCGTTCAAACCCGAACCGGTAGACATGTGCATTGGCCCAAACGCCTTGCTGATTACGTGACCTTATGAACATTTCGAGCGTATGTTACCCTTCATTCAAGCCTAACTAACGCTCTGGTGGGGGAGTATTGTAGTGAACTACTCCGGAATTGTGATTAACGGATTCTCCAACATTTTAGCGCTTCCTGCACCTTGGATTCCATTTCTTGGATTTTCCTGTGTGGATTACTTCGCTATCGTTAGACGTTACGGATCTTTCATTGGACATTTGCTCCTTTGGTCTTTTAGTGTTTTTTTTCATTTTTGCCATTTTGTGTGTAGTGCTAGACTTATATTTTCGGTCCACTACAGGAGCATGAACTAATTGATTCTCTTTGAGAAATCGCAAAAGCTCTAACCGGGTTTTATTAAAGAATTCATTACTACAATTGGGTTTATCAATATAATTTTTTGCGGAATACTTTTATGGTATTTTCATTATTGTATATTTTATTATTTGAATCCTACGTTTTTTATCATTTGTTTTGTTATTATGATACATGTAAATATGTACACAACTTGAATATATTATTCACGCTGCTCACGTGTTCTGTATTTGGACAAGTCTATCGTGTGATTATTTTGGATCTGTATGCCGTGTTACGCTAAGAAGTGTGTTTCGTTTTGTTGGGTACAATAATCAGATGGCGTACGCAGTTAGTGCTGAAATTTCCGCTGGGTCAACCGCTACAAATTTGTGAGCCCCGAACATTTTTCTTTTTGAAATTGAAATATACTCCCATTGATTTGATTTAGCTGTCATATATATTTTTCATTTACGAAATGTATCTTAAGTCAGCATTTTCCGATACACCATCTGAGGATATTTCTACAGACACTATGTCGCACATTAGCCTTCCATCTTCTGGTATGAACGACCCTCGCTTCTGGTTCTCACAAATCGAAGCACTCATGGAGTCTTACCGAGTGAAAACTCAACGAGCCCAGTATAACCTTGTAGTTGGTAAGTTACCCCGTCAGTCCCACCCGTCCTGCTGATAATCCGTACGATGCACTCAAACATGCAATCATCTCCCGTACATCGTCTACTGACGAGCAAAAGCTACGGAAGCTTTTTCCGGGGTAGAAATGGGTGATCATACTCCGTCTCAACACCTGCGACACATGCTTCAATTACAAGGAGACACGCCTGTGGATTGCAAAATCATTCGTGAATTATGGCAGCAAGTCTTACAGCCGACGTACGCAAAGTCTTAGCCATTATGGACAAGCAAGCTAGTCTCCAACACTTGGCACGGATTGCAGACGAAGTTCACGATATCTCGCAAAGTGTTACATTATCTCACGTCAGACACACGGGTGAGGCAAATTCAAGTACACAGATTCCAAGCGATTTTCAAGAGTTGAAATCGATGTTCTATTACTTGTCACTGCAAGTACAAAACATCGCACGATCCAGTAGTACCTTTCGAAAGCACCATCCCCGTCAGCCCGAGAAACGATCTACCAGTCGTTCCTACGGATCGCGTTTTTGCTATTAAAATCGTAGATTCGGTGCAAAGGCCATGCATTGCACACCACCTTGCACTTACGACCCAAATTTGTCTAAGCAGGAAAACTGCGAAGCCAAGCAGTAGACAGGACAGCTGCCTGTCACCCTTCAAAGTCGTCTCCTCTAAGTTACCGTAAGGGCCAATATAATAGGATTCCTCATCGACACGGGTGACGAAATAAGCGTTATACCACCATCCAATATGGAACGCAAGAACCTGTCTTTATTGATGTTACAGGCGGCAAACGGCACGAAAATTTCTACTTTTCTCAGAGATCACTTTCTGTCGAATTATGTCTTCGGCGTAACTTTCGATGGAGTTTCACACTCGCCCATGTCAAAGTACCAATTCTAAATGCAGATTTTCTTTCTCATTTTGATCTTTTGATCAATATAGCTACACAAAAGATTATTGACAATTTAACAAAGATTAATTCATTTGGTAACTTCTGTGATTCCCCCATCCGAACCATTCGATTACATACCGCTGACATCTCATCAGCGTTCAATGACTTACTGACAGAATTTTCCGAAGTTTTTAAAGCGTGTTCGCAATCTACTACTGTTAAACATGACGTCAAACACCACATTCTGACCCGTGGTCCTACAGTGTTCAAAAGACCCCGTCATTTGTCTCCGAACAAGTTCGAGGTCTCAAAGCGTGAGTTCGAACGCTTGTTTGAACTTGGAATCATAGGCCAACCAAATCGCCCTTCACATGGTTGAGAAGAATAAAGCTGACGCTTGGCGTCCATGTGGAGATTACCGTGCTATTAACAGAGTTACTGTTCCTGATCGCTACACCAACCCCCACATACACGACTTCGCTCTTTTCTTGCATGGAATGAATGTGATTCCTAAACTGTACCTGGTGCGTGCTTTCCACCAGATACTTGACGACGAGGAAGACATCCCGAAAACAGCTATCACCACACCTTTTGGTCTTTACGAATTTTTTAAAAAATGCCCTTTGGTTTACGCAACGGAGCTTAAACCTTCCAGAGGTTCATGGATCAATTTTTTCAAGGATTATATTTTTTCATGTATATTAATGACGTCCTCATTGCTAGTTTGAAACAAATGGAGTACGCAGAACATCTGCGTTCGGTTTTTCAGCGATTTTCAGAGTTTGGCGTGGTAGTTAACCCGGATAAATGCTTTTTGATGTCGCTTCCCTTGAAATTTTAGGACATCATGTCGTTCGAAACGGCATTCGCCCCATGCCCGGTAAGCTCTCGTCAATTAACGACTGTCCATGTCCCAATTCTTTCCGTCATTTACGTCGATTTCTTGGTTCAGTCGATTGCAACGAAAGATTCATTCCAAATTTTGCTAACATATATCAATCAATTACTGATTTGTTTCGCGGAAATAAGCGACAATTGTAAATGAATGCTGACGCTGTTGAATCGTTTCAAAGATTAAAGACCGCGTTAAATGAAAAATCTTCATTATCTTATATGTCTAGGAATCCTCATGCTTCACTTTTTGTTGCCATTGATGCATCCCAAGCAGCAGTCGGTGCTGTCCTAGAGTAAAGTATTGACGGTGTTGTTAAACCGCTTGCATTCTATTCCCGTCGTCCCCAACCCGCCCAGACACGTCTCAGTACATTTGGTCAGGAATTGTTAGGTATATATTTTGCTGTTCGCCATTTTCGATCTTTTCTCGAAAGCCGCAATTATACTGTTTGGACCGATCACAAGCCTCTGACGTTTGCCCTGTCTGTTACAGCTGATAGATATTCACCACCTGAGATACGTCAACTTGACTATATTTTGCAATTTACGAGTAATATACGTCATCTGTCTGCTTGATCGAACCCAGTTGCAGATGCATTTTCTAGCATACAACTCACCGCAATCAGTCGATCGAATTTCGATCTCCAGCATTCAGCAGAGCCTCAGCAACATGACAGTGACTTACAGCAATATCAATCTACCTCATCCCTTAGAGTTCAACGTGTTCCTATCCACAATTCGATTTTGAATTTAGTATGAGATTTTTCTACCGACCATCCCCGTCCTTTAGTACCAAAGTTACTTAGGAAGTCCATTTTTGAACACTTGCATTCCATTTCTCACTTCGGGATTCGTGCTACTCGTAAGTTGATCATCGATCGCTTTGTTTAGACAAGAATACACGTGGATATTAAAAATGGGACAAAAGGCTGTATCTAGTGTCAACGAAGCCAAGTGCAACCTCATACTCTCAGTGCCCTAGGCTCTTTTTCTCCATCGAGTCAACCTTTGCAGTATGTTCATCTCAAAATTGTCGGTCCTGTGGCTATCTCTAATGGTTTCACATACAATTTAACTTGTGTCGACCGTTACAGCCGCTGGCCTATTACCATCCTTATTACTGATATTACAGCAGACACCGTAGAGAAAACATTTCTGCGAAACTGGATCAGCAATCATGGTGTCCCATCAACCATTACTACGGATCGTGTATCCCCGTTTAAATCCAATCTTTTCACCGTGTTGATTATTCTTCCAGGTGCGAATCACATAAGAACAACAGCTTACACTACTTGCGCAAACGGACTTGTTAAGCGGTTCTATCAACAGCTAAAAGCCGCAAGTATGTCATATGGCAATACGGAAAATTAAGCTGAGAACCTGCCATTGATTTTTGTTGGTATACGTGCTATTGTCAAAAAAGATCTCGGTTGTTCCACGGTAGAATTAGTTTACGGCACTCCACCCCGCCCCCCTGGTAAATTAATCGCATCCCATGACGTGGCAACAGACATTTATGTTCCTAATTATGTCAATCGCTTACGATCTTTCATGCGTCATTTACGTCCCACCCCTACTCGCCCATACAATCGTAACAGTTACTTGCCGAATGATTAACTTTCATGTGCTTTTGTTTTGTTCGAACTGATCCCACGCGCGAACCCCCGCAACCTTCATACACTGAACTCTTTAAAGTCGTTAGCCGCTGTGCTAAATACTTCTTTATCAAGAGAAAAGGTTCTCAAAATACGGTTACTATTGACAGCTTGTAAACAGCTTTTATCGCACCAGTGTGCGACGAAACACCACCCTCAAACGTTCACAAACGAAGTGGTAACCTCAATGTTGACAGTTTTCTTTTAACCCCGCCCACTCCTATTATACTCAGTGTGCCTTAGTCAACCCAATCAACTCAGCCGTGTGAACTCTCCCTTTCATCTTCTGACTCAACCTTTCCAGTTATAAAACTCGATTAGGTCGAAGATTCAGGTGGTCTGCAAATCTTGCAGTCTACGCGGATTAATCTTTCGTTTCGAGCGTTTCACTCTCTGCTAACGTTCCAGGGAGGGAGTATTATGCTGTTTTCATCATTGCATATTTTATTATTTTAATCCTACATATTCTGCCATTTGTTTTGTTATTATGATACACGTAAATATGTACACGATGTGTATATATTAGTCACGCCGCTCACGTGTTCTGTTTTGGGATAAAATCTCTGCTGGATCAACTGATACACTATGAGCAATATTTGTTATAATCTAAAAATTGTGCGTTAACACCTACACAGGTTGAATACCAGCAGGATTCATATAGTCGACCAATTTTAAAGTTATGCAGCAGTCAATTGTGTGAAACACAATGTGATCTCCTTAATCAATACCTCGGGGTTTTGTACCGGCTGACTGTAAGAGAACATTTATTACGTACGTCTACAAACTTAACATTCATCTTAACTCAGCACATTACCGCAATCTTTCACTTCATCCCTTAATCTCAAATGTTATAGAGCAAATTGTGTACGATAGGATTTTTTAATCACGAAACACAAAACCGTTTTCCAGGAAGCAAAATGAAACTCGCAAGTCTTGTACTTTATTGAATAAATTACTGAAGACAATTAAAAACTGGAGGCAGTCAGAAGATGATGGTGGTCGATGAATGTTCGTACAAGGACATTATATATATATATAATATATATATATATTTATATAGATATATATAGAGAGAGAGAGAGAAAGAAAGAGAGAGAAGGAGAGAGGAGAGCGAGGGAGAGGCGTGAAATAACCGTCATGAAATATGGTTTGGTGGGAACCTCGTAAACTAAACGAAAAGTTGTCCCCTGTCGCGGGCAAAATTAACCCCATCCATTTTCGCAGGTGTCAAATTTCTCTAACTGCTCACCTCTCGTGGTCGCATTATTTGCAGGTGTCAAATTTCTCTAACTGCTCACCTCTCGTGGTCGCATTATTTTGAGCTCCTGATTATCAACATATACTGTTCTTTTACTTACACGTACGTGAATATATTATACCCTGTTGGACTCCACTCATAGTCAGCTTTCTAAATATATCACTCTCTTAGCGAAAATACGATCAAATGCGGACTTCTCGTGATTTCCCTATATTGGATCTACGCGTGCATCCCTGTTATTACTCTTTAAGTCCTCACAGGGAATAACGTCATTGGAAAGATCTTATTCTTCGCCGTCGAGTGGTTATATATTTAACATCGTGCGATCAACTACGGAAGCGTATCGCCGAAATCAATTTAGATTTCGCTGTTATTAGTGAAGAACGCTTTTCGTTGCGCTCACGATCTTCATCATCCATCGCTCGACAGAATTACCGCATGTGCACACACCACTGAACAGTACTGCACACAAACCTGACAGAATGACCCCGAAAGGATACAAAGCGCACCAATCTGCATGTGTACGTTTTGTCAAAAGTCGGTAAGTCCTAAGGCGAAGTCTATCATGTGTTACGATTGTCTGTAGAAAGTTTCTGCTAAATGCGACAAATCGTTAACCTCGGATTTAGTATCACTTATAAATGAAGATGTTTATTCAGGTGTTTGTTACGTTTGCCAAGCTTGCAAGGGCAAAAAACCGCGTCATTCTCGTAGGCAAAAATCCCTGAGAATGAACTTGAGACTTGGACTGAAATTCAGTAGGCAAAAACTGAATGAATTGAAAAACAAGGTCATAAAGGCATCATTGTTGCCAGACTTAGAGTTTACTGCCGAAGAGCCGTTATAAAATCCATCATACTCGATCAAACCAACATTTGCCCAGATAATCGCGTAGATGGTGACTGAAACGAGGAAGCGTTCGTTGGGATAAGTGACTCCTCGACTTAACGGGAACGAGAAAGGACTAAGAAAAACCATTACTAAAATGACGGACGCAAATAGTGAAACAAAATCCGCGAGCGTAAGCCTTAGTGTCAAATGTACAAACGTGAACGAGTCGCAGGAAACCCTGCTCGAAGCTAAGCAAAACCATGATTTAGCTGAGTGGTATAAACTCTGTGAGATTGGCCGCAGTTACTCCCTCATCAATAGTTTGATTAAACAGCCACCTGAATTCTCTTCACAAGGATGATCCTTGCCTTTTAAGAATAACGCTGCAATCTGCGGAATATGTGGAAAACGTACTCTTAAATGCTTACCTTCTCAGAGGTGGTAAAGAGACTACACGTCGTATCCATGCAAATTTACCATGGTGGGAGCTAAAGTCGTCGCAAAAATCTCGAGAAGAAAGTAATCCAAGAAGTATTGTAATTATAGGCGTTCCGAAAGATGCTGCTGACGTACCATCTCAAGGAAAGTCTGAGCACGATCACAATTAGTGGAAATATCTAGCCTAAACAATTGTTATCAAAAATGCCATACTTGTGGATGTGTTTAGAATACCGCGGTCTGCCAACTATAAAAGGCAAGTTCCTAGCCCTTCAAAGCTAACCTTCTTCACAAGCGAAATTACCGACACTATCAAACGTGAATGGGAAGCTAATAGAAAATGCCTACCCCAAAACGTCAAGTTGAGCTTGCCCAAGGTAATAGCCGGAAGCAAGCAAACGGATAGTACCGACTCACAAACGCCTAGTGATGAGGTTCAATCTGAATGTTATGCGATTACTCCAAAACATTTGAGCATTTCGACTCTTACCGAGTCGGCCCTCTGATAACTTATCATAATTTGAACACCACAAACTTTACAAGATGTTTATATACAAATACGTAAAACCTTCTGAACAAATTAGCTGAGTTAACCGAAATATGTTCGCGCTACTCACCTGACATTATCACTATTATAGAAACATGGTATTCTTCCTAATTGATTGAAACGGAGATATCGATTTCAAATATGAATTTGATAAGAAACGACCGAGAGAGCAGTGGTGGTGGTGTTGCTCTTTATTTTCATAATAGACTCCAGTGCCATTCAATAGACAACACAGAATTCATGCTCGAGGGTACAATTTGGTGTTCTTTAACGCTGATGTCTGGTGAAGTTTGCATTATTGATGTAGTCTACCGGTCCCGTTCATCTACAGAATCGTACAAAGAGAGGTTGATCCAAGTGCTTCAGCGCTTGACTCGCATACAGAAAGCAGCAACACTTATTATGGGTGATTTTAATCTGTCCACCCTTCATCTCAGGGACGATCACTCCCCACAAACGCTATGATACCGATTTAGGGAGGCACTAGATTCAGTCCCGTTATAGAACCATGTTCAAGAACGCACCCGGAGGAGAGGTTCTGACCGCCCCTCTGTCTTGGATTTGGTGTTAATATCTGAAGAACAATCTATTGAAGCGATCGAATTCCAGGCTCCATCGGGTCTTAGTGACCATTCAGTGCTTGTGTTCGACTATGTTTACAGTACTCCGCAATCACTTGCGCCGAATGGAGAGGTTCTACAGGTAGATAAATTGGCCCTGATTAAATCCCTCGCGGATATTCCGCATTTTTATACGGACAACATAAGCCCTGACTCGCAATGGAACGAACTTGTAGGTTTTCTGAAACTGAAGATAGACGAGAACTCACAGATCGTTTAGAAAAGGTGCGTACGTGAACTTTCTTCTGTTGTCCGTAGCAGAACAAAAAAGTGGATAGAACTGAAGCGAGCAGCGTGGGTGCAGCATGAAGCCAACAATACTTTTACGTCCTGGCAACATTTCCGTGTGTTACGCAACAAGGTGACTGCCCTTATTCGAGAGGATTAGGAAGCGCACCAATTGATGCTGTCGTCAAAATGTAACGCAACCCTAAGTTACTATACAAAAACATGAACGTGGAAGCAAAAGTCAAACCAGGTATTTTTCCCATCCAGAATGGTGAAAAACTCACTGAAACAGCGTTGGAAACCGCAAATGCTCTGGCAATTTACTATTCTAAAGTGTTTGTGCCAAAGGTTATAGTGGAACCAGCAATCGATTGGAATATGTTTGGGACCGATCGTGTACTCATAATGCAAAGGAATTTGAGTGCAATCGGTTAGAGTAGTTTTTGGGTAACGTTTCACTTCTGACACAGAAGCTTCGTCAGACCAAGGGTGATAGTCAGGACAGGGAACATGATTAAGTAGCGGTCAAACCACCATCACTTATTTGACTTTACCGCTAAACAGCCTATAGTACGCTTACCGTGTGTCACGTCTCGTGGGAATAACCAGGATCAGTGGTCGATTTTCCTACTAATGTGTATCCATATCAATCTGATTCTAGTGAACACGGTCAAGGTCAGTTGACACGGCGGTCCACATGCGTAAAAGTACATAACTAACGGGGTTAAGGTTAACCTATTTTTGAAGGAAAACAATAATCTAATTAACTAGTAGGTATAAGGTGAATAATAACTATTTACCGTCGCAGCAGTGCCGAGCGCCAGATTGTGGAGATTTCTACCCCATCCACCTCCGCATGTAGGCGTTCGCTATACAGTTTAATACCGCGTCTTAATATTTCCACATTGTCTAGATCGACGTTGTGGCCCGTATCTAAAACGTGCTCCGCCAAGGCGGAATCACGAATAAGGGATTGATATTCCCTCGCATCCCGTGGCTGTCACCGGACACGCTTTCGGTGTTCTTCGATGCTAGTGTGAATTTCCCTAGAAGTCTGGCCTAAGTCAACACCCGAACAGTCCTTACAGTTCTGTAGATGCTGTTCGTGACGCTAGATAAAGGTGTCTTATTCTTGAGGTGCATCAGAACCGAACGGATAGTTTTCTCTTTTTTATATGTCACGCGTATGGCCGCCTGGTTCAAGATTTTACGTATCGCTTCAGATGTGCATTTTACGTAAGGTATACAAACTGTATCTCGCTAATTTTTCTCAGATTTTTCTGACGGGTATTTTACCTTCATCAATTGGCGTTTAACGAAACTTTTTGGATAACGTTACCCAAAAGCTACTCTAACCGATTGCACTCAAATTCCTTTGCGTAATAGTAAAAAATTCTGAGTATTCAATCGAAACATGAACCGTAACATTGTGAGATATTTCGATAAATCCAGTGATTGTCGCAAGTCATTTGCTGAAACTAAATGTAAGAAAATCCCAAGGAGCGGATGGCATCACATCGGATGTGCTCAGGTTCTGACACCGTCAGCTTTGTGAACCGCTCTCCAGCCTGTTTAACTATTCGTTGCTTAAGGGAGTTGTACCGAAAGTTTTGAAATCCGACGTGATAACACCTATCTTCAAAGGCCGTTGCCGATCTGACGCTGCAAATTATCGTCCCGTCACACGTTTACTTGTTATTGCTATGGTTATGGAAGGTATAGTCTCGAAAAGAACGGTTGCACACTTTAAATCGCTTAATTTGTTTCCGCCAGCACAGCATGGATTTCGGTCTCACCGATCCTGTCTCACAAATCTTCTCATAGCATTAGGCGACTGGACGAAAGAGTTGGATAGAAGTTCTTGCATCCACGTCTGTTACCTAGACATTTCGAAAGCATTTAACAGAGTCAATCATCATTTGCTTCTTCAAAAACGGAGGAGTTTAGGAATATGTGATCCACTCCTCTCATGGTTGTGCGACTATTTGCCAGATCAAGACGCCAGAGTTAAAGTTAACGGAGTGCTATCATACACGTTCAAAACCACCAGTGGAGACCCCAAGTATCTGTGATAGGCCCGCTCATCTTTCTGTTGTACATAAACGATCTTTTCCCCCTCATATCGTTCAAAATGGCCCTGTTCGCGGATGATATAAAAATTTGGACGCCAATTAGTTCTGCAGAGTATTATGAGAAACTACACATGGATTTGGACAGCGTGTCGAATTGGGCGGCCATGAATGACATGTCATTTAACATACAGAAATGTAAGATGCTTCATCTAGCCAATAATGTTCCTTGGACATATCGATTGGAAACTGAAAACCTAGCATGGAGCTCGTTAGAAAAAATCTCGGAGTGTGGATTAGCGGAAACATGAAAAGCACAGTGCACTGCCAGAATATATATTGACGGGCCAACTGATTGCTAGGTATCTTTCGAAGAATATTTGGAAGATTCTCTCTGGTAACGTTACCAAGTATAATCAATTATTACCTTCGCTCTGCGATGAAGTACGTGGTTGAGGTCTGGGCTGCTTGGCTGCGAAAAGATATCTCTCTCTTCGATAAAATCTATCATAAAGCAACAAAGTTAGTGATGGGTTTTCGCAATGTTCCGTACACCGGAAGATTGCGACTTTACCCAAAGGAGGATACGACGCCCAATTATTTTGACCTATAGAATTGTGGCTACTAAAGGACATCAACTAAAACACTACTTGATTTGTGTGACGGGAAAGTGACACGCGAACATACCTTATCCGTTTACGATCCAAATTTCCGTATTGATTGTCGGCAGCATTTATTTGCTGTACGTGCTATATTTCTTTGGAATTCCGTACCCAACATGTGGTGGACTCTCCTTGCCTGATGATTTTTAAAGCGAAATTGGACTTGCACTTGCAAACGAACATCATTCGTAAGCCTTACATTTGATATTCTCTATTGCTTTTATACTATTGTAATTTTCATGTTTCTATTTATGCCATAATCCTGTTGTGTTGTAAAGTATTAACTTTTTTAACCATAAATTCTTGTTCAATCTCAGTCTACACGAAGGAAAAGCACCCCAGCAAAGAAAAGCCTTACATGCTACATCGATATATCCAAAGCGATCGATAAAATCAAGCATGACGTTTTAATCAAAATCTTATTGAATAACGGGAATGTTACTGAATTGGATAATGGACCATGTTACTGTTATATACTTCCCATTTTGCGTTGAAAAACACATTCTAGTAGGATAAACGTTACAATTGTAGTTTGCCTGGCTCCGTGCTTGGACCTCTTTTATTCTTGGTGTATATGGAGGACATGATGAGGATACTAGTTGTAATTTCATACTGTTTACGGATGATATTAAAATATTGAGACGTGTTCGGACTATTAACGACTGTATCTCATTACGACAAAATATATTTTGACAAATTTTGTACTTTTTTTACATAATATTGGAAAAAGATAAGATCCACATTGATTCATTTTTAGATTTCAAGGACTATGAAGTATAGAATGGTGTTAAGTGATGACATAACCTGAATCAACTCTCATTGTCGCGCAGACTCCGGAAGAGACTTCACTTATCTGTTTTTTGACGAGTTCAGTAGCATATTGGTCATACCTGTCTTTCCAGGTTGGGAGACGCTAAGCGAATTATTTTTTGATCAAAATAGATTGCTCCATCTGGATTCGAACACACTCGGGAGTCATTTGGAGTGGCTTTGCGCTTGATTACTGAATTCGTGTTGCAGCTGCAAATTGACTTCTTGGTTATTGTGCTTCATCAATCCGGTCAGTATTGAATGCAGAGTGTGCTCCATTTATATCAGTATATCTGTAATTCTTTAAGGATTACACCTTGTAGGACTATATGTTCTCAGCATTCTAAGTTGGAACGTATAGCATCAACCACGGTACTCATTAGCAGGTATATTTTTACTGGATTTAGCCAATTACCTTTGTAATTTGATGAGGATTGCAGGCTGAAAGTATCAACGACGACGGCCTTTTCGACACGAGTAGTATCAGCCAGAAAACTCAATTGCCTGTAGTCATGCTCAACTCGCTCGTTAGCTTCAGGATTGCCTTCCAGCTATGTAAATCCGAGGATGATGAGATTACGGTTTGATGTTTTTCCTTATATCGCCTGTATTATTCAACCGTTCGCACCTTGTAATATCAGCATGTTCAGTTAATTGTTAGACCGAAATTTGTATGAATTTATTAGAACGTTTTGCAGGTCACGCTTATTTTCTAAGATAACCTTCAAAAATATGAGTTTATCCTGATGAGGTAAATCACTCCATCTATTCAAACGGGCGCCAGTTACAAGTTTCATAATTCCACACAGTTCCTTCCATTTTTCTTCATCGTGTTTTTGACGATCTTGGAAGAGGGAGCATTCAGGCTCATAAACGTCTGGACAATTGACACTCAATGATTGTGCCTTACGATTGGTGGTTTTGGCATCAGTTGGTTGTTTAACAGCTCGCTATTTTTCCCGGATTGTTTGGAATTTGGTTCAGAACCTTCCAACGCAATTCAATTCTGAATAAATGACAGATAATGCAATCTCCTGGCATTTCGTCTTTATTGATGAATGCAATAGCATCAGCAGTCTGTGTAACGTCACACTTCATATTAAATTTATCGTGACAAATAAAACAGCTAGCGTGTCGGTCTTCGTGACTTACTGCCTCCGACAAATTTGGCACATGTTTCCGCCAACGCTGAGCTTCGCTTGTAGGTTCATGATGCCGGGGTGAAAAGATTATCGATCGATCTCTGTGGTAAATGTGTAAGGGCTCATCGGCTCGTATGAAGCGAAGTCGAGTCCGAAGCGGAATAAACGTTGCTGGAATTGGGTGAGTGCATAATCTCACCACAAGAAAGGTGGATAATGAAATTCGTCGTAGCTCCTTGAGATTGGATCCAATTTTTCGGTTCAAGGTCAAGCGAATTGGGAAGAGGAGCTCTTTCGATTGTTACATTCAAACTTGGTCTAGGTCTAGATTGGTTAAAAATTTGAATGATGTATTTTTCTAAAATTGATTATTTTGCCTCGAAAATTGTTTTTTTTTCAAAATGCTTGTGTAAATAGGAATACAAAAAGTTTTAATTTATCCAGGTAGGACGAGATGGGACAGTATGCGTCCGCATAGCGCTTGACGTTTGGATGGGAATAAAGGCAAGCGTGAACGCTTGCGGTTACAGAGCGATTTGGATAAATTAAGCAGGTTGTCATCGATGAACAAGCTTCCATTCAAGTTCAGAAATTGCGAAATTTTGCTAAGCGGTAAAATTTCTAATGTTCTCCAAAATTGTGATATTCATCAACTGCAGTGGACAATATAACAAAACAATCTCGTTGTTTGAATTAGTGAAAGGCTGGAGAACAACATGTACTTCCATACGATATGAAGCGAGCCTGTGGTATACTAAAATGTTTCGAAGTTTTTCACACTGAATATTTCCCCTCCTGTGAAATACGTATATAAATCCAGTGTTTAATTATTCAGTGCAAGCATAGGCACAATGGTTGCGAAAGGATAACCGACTACTTGAGACAATGTATCGCATATCAAACAAAATGAAGAGCTGTTCTCACGATCTCCCACTATGAGAAGCGACTGGTTCATCTCAATTTGGATACTATGACCCGTAGAACAATGCGGACAGATTTAATCCTAATCTACAAATTCCTGAATTCAACAATTCATCACACGTTGCATCTATTTCACATCTGGTCAACCCATAGCATTCACACTCACACGTTAGCATTAGATATACCGCATTCTCAACGGAACCGCCATCTGTTTTTTCTTTCCACTGCACGTTTTTCTGTTATGGAACACCTTATCCTCAGACGTTGAACAAACTAGTGATTCGCTTTACTGAAACAAATTGGGTATGCGATAATTTCAACCTAGAACACATTTATAAAACTTAAGTAATCCTAAGGAAACATTTTTATCATACCGAGACAATAAATGACATTTCTAATGAGAAAAATTCGACCTTCATATCAACTAAACATTACCAGCTAATACGAATATGTTGTTGTACAGCTATATGATTTTGATTCCATAAATTTTTAAATCTTGAAGTAGAACCGTGTTCATCTAAAATAATCAGCTTGCAAGTACACACAGGATTCTCACGAATATTTTAACTCTCAAATATTTCTAGGCAGGGTTCAACTTTTGCTATTTTCGCAAACATGTGGCCCATGCTCGTGCATGTTTTTTGCCTGCACTTAGAAATGTGATTTGATAGTAAGATTACTGTGTGGAGCACGACGCTATGCTTCAATCATAAAATACCAACACGTTCATTGATCATCAAGAACCACTTTAGCAAACACGAAAACAGGTATCGAAAATACGCGACGTGTGAGATTGATCTGGTAAGAAGGCACCATTAGTGAACGCGCTGCTATTAATTATTACCTAAACAAGGTCAGACGTTGTGAACAAAATTCTTTCAGTGATATCATTGTTGTAGTATTGAACGACCTACTCCATGTTCTGGCCATGTACCGGACGGAAGCTGAATGCTTTCCAACCTACGAAGCATCCGTCGTATCTTTAACATATCGTGAATGGACAGAGTGACTAACGCTGAAGTGCTTTCAAAAGCTGGTCTACAGAGCATGTTCACCCTATTACGTCAGCGCCGCCTGCGGTGGCTTGGTCATGTCTATAGAATGGAAAATGGTCGTATTCCGAAAGATCTACTCTACGGTGAGTTGCAATTAGGAAGTCGACCATTGGGCAGACCGCACTTGCGGTACAAAGATGTTTGCAAAAGAGATATGAAAGCTCTTGACATTGACCCAAGCTGGGAAGAACTTGCTCTTGACCGCTCACTTTGGAGGCATTGTGTAAAGCGTCGTCTGCAAGCCGGGGAGGAGCAGATACAGCTCTTGGCTGCTGAACGCAGATCACGCCGCCGGCGTGCAACTGATGCAATACAACAGAGTTCTGACTATCGTTGCAAGCGCTGCGGGAGAGATTGTTCCTCCCGAATCGGACTGTTTAGTCATTCAAAAAGCTGTAAAACATGAAATTCATGCGATTGTGATGTACATCCATGGTCGACATCGACCGACGGAGGCCAACAAACAAACAAACAATAATATCAAAGACTCATATTTTAGAGAGAGAAAAGTCAACCCATTTGCTCTCAGAACGTTTTTACGGTTAGCTGCATCACACAGATTATTCATAAGAATGTTGGCACACACCGCAACAAGCCCTCGCATGATATCAGATTATCTGACGACGATGTGCTTATTATTGTAAAATATCAGGTCATCGGGCCAAGATTTGACAGATGGTGTACATCCTGCCCATTATTGCCATTTTTCGGGCCATTTTTGGCCACTTGTTTGACTTAGAAAAGAAGATAAAAGCTTTATTCGTTTAAACGAATTCTTAGCGAATCAAATCAATTTAACCGCACCTATTTTTGAACACGAAGAAAGATTATGAGTGTTAAAGCTTAATAGGAAATTTGAGATTGCGAGTCACATTCAAATACAAAAGAGATTCGGCTTCGTCTTCGGCGGCATTAAGTGTTGTGACGGAAGTGGACGAAATATTAGGCTGCACAATCTTCTAAAATCCGAGTGTTCAAGTTTTCATTTGAATTTCGTGTGACCGGCGCAGCAGAATACTAAAGTGCGCAGGATTTAAAGTGTGCGGAGCCTCACATGTCCTTCGTTTACTTAGAAACATGTTAAGAAGTTTCAAAAACAAAAGGCCTCCATATTGTCTGAAAAAATATAAATGCGTGAAAAATTAATTTTGAGAAATTCTTGCCTTTGCCACGGTGAGGCAGTTTGACCGAACCGGATGAGCCCATTCCCTTCAATAATTTCACTTATTAACGAAAACACCAGAAAAGCCTAAGTGGCTCTTTTACTAGTCAATATGCCCCATGTAGTCTCTGCTTAATTGAGGTTTCAGCACCATAGATGCTATGATGCCTCCGAGATATTTCTCATTTCCGTCGTTACATATGCACCGCAGTACCGGTGGCAATGTTTTAAAAATAAAACTTAGGTAAGGATCGCACTTCCGGAAATGTCTTGCGGGGATTTCTGTTGCGCTTAGTTTCATTAACGTGTTAATTACCATTGTATCCGGAAAGACACTAACTTATCTCAATGCTTAGAAACCGTTTCGTTGCTCAAAGCACACTGCGTCGGATCAAAAATTAAAAAAAACTAAAACTTGGTCAAGACGGACGATAGCATAGACATAGAGTTGAATAACAAGCGGTTGAAGTCTTCATCTCCCATGATCAACGATGGTCTATTTCAGTTGTTCATTTTGCGGCCATTTTACGGACGAGTATTATAAGTAATTAATGTTGCATAGTGTTATAACCATGTATCACGGCTACAACACCACAGGCACCCGCAACATACATCACCGTCAGCAAATTCGGAAACTGATATGACGAGACAGTGAATGATTGATATAGAACAAATGGGAATCACAAATTTATTTTAAAGCAAATGAAGCAAGAAAGAGGGTCCATAAAACAACACCCAGTTACCGAGGAACACAATTACCGTTTAAAAGGTTGAACCAAATACTTCGCAAACGACTTGACAGCATCAACACCACGAACTTCGTGCTCCAACTGAGGCAACTGAATCACATGCATATCTTCGTACAATTCTAAAATTTGATCCAAATATTTCGTTTGAATATTATGTCTCGCAGTACACATCTTGCAGTTCGTTTGAGGTTTCGGATGCGTATCAGATCCACTGGCCCCGTGTGATGCGAGGTTCGGAAACAAGAGCTGATTCACGATTATATTATGTACATCGATATCCTGGGCAGCAAGTTCCTAAAACAGATACAGTTGAAATTCAACTCGAGGGTGTGTGTAAAATGATGATGTTCATTATGCATTCTAACAACGTGAACATGCTAACTTAGTCTTTAAATACAAGCCTATGATTAAGTTATACTGTGAAGCCATTATTCCATAGGGTTCGAATGAAGAAGAAAAAACGGTTTTCAAAAACAAAACCACAAAATTAGTCCTCGACAAGGGTTCGTACAACGAACCACGGTGTTCAAACACAGAATCACATAGTGATTCTTAGTCAAGCACTCAAGGCGCATATGGATGACCAAAGTAATGTAAGTGCGGGGTGTGTGAGCAACACATTACTTTGGTCAGTATATTTGTGGAAAAAGCGCGTTAGTAACACAGGGCCTTAAAACCCACTGTTTCGCTGTAGTAGCCTTCTTTATTCAAGACAGGGTGGTTAATGATGCAAAAGGAAAGCTATTGAAATTAGCATATTACAAGGATGTCCGGTCACTTAATCCCAAAGATAAGAAGATATTTAAATGTGTGCAATGAGTGTTGAATATGGTACAAGTAGCAAAGGTCGAAGGACATTAATTTACATGGGAAACGAGTTTTGGTTCGAGAAACAATCAAATAATGGCAATATTAATTGGAGATGTAGTAAGTTTGCCACACACAAGTGTAGAGCGAGATTAGTTACATTCAAAGATCATATCGTACGTAATTTCGCACTTCACAATCACGAGTGCAACAAAGAAAAAGTTTTGGCGAAGAATGCGGTGGCTAAAATAAAGGAAAAATGTTAGAAATTAATGCAACCACCTCTGACTCACGGATTTCGGTCACATTCGGTTTGTCATTATGCACTCTAATGGCATTACTTCAAAAAGTGCTCAATAGGCATCAAAACAGTGTAAGAAGAAAAGACCCAACGTCCCTCCCAAGTGACGCCATGTTTGATGTTCCAAATATATACAGACATTTCTTGCTGTATGATTCTATAGTGACGATGCAAGATTTTTTATCTTCGGTGATCGAAGCCTGGTTGGTGCACTGTCTCTTAGCAATATGTGGTTTGCTGATGGGACGTTCAAGGTTGTACCTTCGCTTTTCTACCAGTTATACACTATACATTTTCAATACCCTGAAGGCGTCATACCACCAGCAATTTACTGACTTTTACAAAACAAAACAGCAATTACATATAATAAGTTGCTTAGTGTTCCGAGATATGGCGCCGAATGCAGCACCAGATGTCATTTTAACTGACTTTGAACGTGCAGCTATGAATGCATTTCGCTCAAACTTCCCATCCGCAAGAGTGACTGGATGTTATTTTCATCTCTACCAAGCCATGCAACGGAAAATATGTGAACTAGCGATACTCAACTAAGGAAAGATAGACGTTCTTAAAATCAATTGCATATCTCTCGTGCTAAATAAATTCATTTGAACGTATTCTGCATTCTTCAGAAGTTATCAAACTGGGGTTTAAGTGTCTGGCGATTAAGTGTCAGTAAACCATTACAAGAAATATACGCTGAAAATAAGAAATTCCTGAGGTAAACTTCTAGAATTGCGGATGCATCATTGATTGATTCTTGAAGCGTATGGCAAGTATGACAATGACAGTGTCGAGTGAGTTGCAGAACGTAAATACCGTTTAAGGCTGATTTTCCAGATATATTATAAATTATTTTACACTTTAAGGTATTGTTCGACGGTTAGGATTTGGAGCGTGCGAAGTTCGCAATAGAAAGACATCAAAAACAGGCTGCGATTTTGTGTGAAAGATCGAACACGATGCTGCGACTAAAAGCGTATAGCCTTAGTTGGTAAGTCACTTGACCACAGGCCTTATTTTAAATAAAAACCACGCACATATGTTCAAAACACGCATGAAACCGGTAGTGGCGTAAGAGTATGATTTGAAAGCAATTAGTTTCATAGCCGCATGACTTGAAACAGTGAAAAAATGGTAAACAATGTTCGAACTTGTAAGCAATTAAGAATAAGGCTAGCACGACCTAATTTTACAATAATATGTTCATACACACATGGGCTTGAACGAGATATCAGTATTAACATGCATTTCCATCACACACACACACACACACCACAACCAGTTTCGTGAGAATTAAACAGATTGATTGTATCAGCCTACAAGTTCAAAAAGGTATTAACATTTCTTCATTGTGTTAAGGCATGCGGATCCTGATCGTATTGTCCCTACCCGATCTACATGTGAATGGGGATAAACGTTCGTATGTATGTATGAAAGCAAAAGCCTTATCCAGGCAAAGTGCCGCACAGTCAGAGGCTGCACGTGGGCTAAAATTCTGTCAGGTTGCCCAGGCCTAGACAGATATGAGGGAGGAATAGAAATGGTAGTGAGACTCCAGCGTGATTCAGCATGCAGCTCACTACCGTTGGCCAATCAATTTAGCACGATGTTAGCCGTACAGCACATAAATGCTGCACGATTGCACATCTGTTCGAACAAAAATCCACATTTACACGTGTTGCCATGTTCTCCAAAACTAAATACAAATGATCAAAGTTGGTACTACACATTTAATGCGCATAAAAACAGACACGAGTCAACAAGGCTACGTGAAGTTGAGATATCCTCACGTGGTCGTATCTCAGATATAATAAAAACTGGGACACAATAGGTAGAAAGTTATCAAACAGTTGAGAGCTTCGCAGTTAGAAGCATGAAAGTATGGAAAGCAGAACGCATACCTGAACCAACCGTTCCGTTTCATACATGCTCAAGAATTCTGGGATACAAACACATACGAATGTCGTTTGGGCTGGATCTTTGAATTGTTTGGTGATTTCCTTGACTATAGGTAGCCGACTTTCCAGGGCGTTGGTCAAATCACTAGTTTGCATATTATTCATCCCCAAGAAGCGCATTACTTGAGTAAGAAAAGGAGCAACCTGAAAGTAGATCACGGAAGAAACATGAATGAGAGAAATCTCTGTGAGACTGGATGATAAGCAGTAGGGAGCTAACTAACTTGGTTTTTCATCGCGACAATTTTACTGAGACTTCGCTCCATCGCTTCTGGAAACGCAAGCAGTCGAAGAGTGTGTCCCGTGGGAGCGGTGTCAAAAATTACCACGGAATAATCCAGGTTTCGAACAAGACGAAATACTTCTGTGTAAGACATGTATTCATCGATGCCAGGAAATGAAGTCATCAATTGTGTAATGGTACGACGAATGTCGAGGGAAAGAGCCGCTTCCTCGGAACCAAACAGATCCTCTTCGAATTCAGACAAATTGAGACTTGGATCGATCTCCATGGCGAATAAATTTTGGAAACCCTGACAAAAAGTTAGATAACAGGATTGATGCGGTAGAAATTTTACGTTGTTAACGGTAGTAAAATAGATCGGTTGCAGTGTGTACATGTTTTGCGAACACCGAGCTAAATTGATTCGCTGCCCACAGTGAGCTGCATTCGGAAACATGCTGGAGTCTCACTAACATTTTATGTATTAAGTTTAATTTATTATATCTTACATTTGAATATTGTAGAAGTATTTTTGCGGAAGTGCTAACAAAAGGCTTCGTTTTTGAGTGTTTAATTAATCATAAACGGATGCGCGATCGTTCAGTTCTTATAGTTCCGCCTTTCCCAATTCTTTTGGAATATTGGCGCGATTATGGTAGCTAAGCAATCGGAGTCCGCTATCAGTGTAACGCTGCCCCGATACTGACGATTAAGTAAAAATGGTTAAATTCGATTTAACGCTATCTGTGATGATGGCAAACTATCATAAAATTGTCATATTAACAAATGAGCGTCAGTGAATCGGACTATGTGTAATGTTTGAGCATGCCCAAATACGCAAAAATTACCTTGACCAATGTAGGTTTACTCGAAAACTTCTGATCGAATGCATCTGAAAGATTATGAGCAGGATCGGTGCTCAGAATAAGCACGCGCTCCCGAACCTTTGCGAGTTCTGTAGCGATGCAGCAACTACAAGTAGTCTTTCCAACGCCACCCTTTCCACCGACAAAAATCCAACGAAGGGATTGAGCGTCTAAGAGATTATGAATGGTTGGTCTAGGTGTATCCATAGCTGAAACACGGAAGGAAAGGCTGAATGAGAATAGGTAGCAAATCTCATAAAATGATCGATTCAAAGGAAAAATATGGTATGCCAACGAAAAACAGACAGTAAACAGAGAGCGCATGAAAGAGAAACCCAATGGATATAGATATATACACGCCGTATTTACTTTCAGATGGTCAAACGCAACCATATTATGCACAAATTTGGAGTTGGAGTTGGGCAATGTATCACACAGCCATAGGATATACATAGGTTGAGATACTGTAGGGTAGTCGAAGCCTAGATGCATGTATGTATGAAAGCACAAGCCTGATCCAGGCAAAGTGCTGCACAGTCAGAGACTGCATGTGGGCTAAGATACTGTCAGATTGCCAGGCCTAGGCAGATAAGAGAAGGAAAATAGAAATAAAATGGTAGCCAGACAGCTGGGTGTTTCAGCAAGGCGCTAGCCGGACAGCACAGAAGTACTGAACGATTGCACATCCGTGCAAGCCTAAAAAGGTATAATAAAGGGAAAATTATGATACAAAGGTGTTCCCGAATGCAGCTCATTAGAGGTGGCAAATAAATTACGCACGATGGTACGCGATCGAACGCCTGCTGCAGCACTATGCTTGAGCACCAAAGAAGCCTCCAGGACTATCAAGGGTACCGATTTCCACTCGGATATGAAAGGGAATGATAATTGAACGCGTTGTTTCAAGCATGAGCAGCTACGTGCGATTCAGACCATGAGACACTTGATTGAAAGGCATACGGCATAATCATCATGATACCACGATCCGAGATTGAAATTACCCAATGAAAACAATGGCTGGAAAATTTAGATGCTAGTATATTACGTACTTTGCAGGCGGCTAAGCATGTCATCTGTCATGGGAGTATTTGCCAAAATATTCCAAACAAACGCCGGTGCTGCACTTACTATGGGACTCAGCTTAGTATTCAGACCGAAATAAATTTAAAGTTGCGAATACGGATTAATTCTCGATTTTAAAAAAAATTGTAACGTTTAGTAGGGCCATTTAACAATTCAAAAAATCATCCACACCATTTATGAAAATGTTTTCATGTGATGAAGATTTGCGTTAACCTGTTCTTCTACAAAACGTTTGAAAGGGAGCGGGAAAACAGTTACGAATTCGGGCTTAGTTCAGATAAATTTTGAATTAACGTTACTGACTTGTGCGCCATTCGTCTCTGGGGCACGAAGGTGCAATTGTGTAGTACTTCTGTGCTGTGCGGCTAACACCGTGCTAAATTGATTGCTACCGGTTGAGCTGTATGCGGAAACACGATGGCGTCTCACTACTATTTCTACTTCTATCTATCTAGGCTTGGGCAAACTGACAGTATCTTAACTCGCGTAAAGTCTATGACTGCGGCACATTGCCTGTATCAGGCATGTTCTTTCATACATAACGAGGCCACTGAGCAGCGGTTCACGAAGACGCAATTATACACTACCTATTAGTGTGCTCGTAAAGGTGCGGTGAATTTATTTTTATTGTTAATGAACTGCCGGCGAGAACAACGAATACATCTATTTTATTAGAAGTGAGTAACATAACAGTGTAGCCTTTTGCTGTGATGCTTTTGCCGGGCTTCAGACTACTGATTTCATTCATACTATAAGGCAAAAGGATACGCAACGTCAGGCAACACGGTTGATGAAACAAACAACAAAACATGTATGAAATCACAAAGTGCCGTACAATCATGAACTGCATTTAGGTTCAGATATTGTCAGGTTGCCAAGGCCTAGGCAGATATGATAAACGAAATTAGAAATAGGAATAGCAGTGAGACTTCAGCATATCCGAATGCAGCTCACTACGGGTGGCAAACTAATATATCATGGTGTTAGCTACGCGGTACCAAATTACTAGTCGAGTGCACATCTGTGCAGAATCACCATATAGTGTCAAACATTCCATCCAAGTCTTATTGAATTTGCCGATCCAGGCAATTTTTAATCAACGACAAAAACCGTCTGGAATCGAACACAACAGAGAAGACGCTCAAGTATAGTTTTTGAACATAGCTTGTGTTTAGATCAAGGGATGTGACCATTAAAGTCAATAAATGGAAGTTGCAATAAACGGGCAATCTTCGCACGAACAACGTTGGAAAAATAAATGTAATTGCGCGAAAATTGGGATCGCCGTCAAATGCGCGTTTTTAAAATAATTTATCAAGCTTCATGAATAGCGTTCTTACCAAAATAGCCTGTATTCCCGTGGTGCGACGTGTTGAAACCTGTCTAACTTCAGTGCCAGAGAAGACAGCGAGCTGGGAGGTTGTGTGGCGCTTTGCTACGAGTGAGTTCTTCAAGATTCTGACATAAAAACAGTGAGCCTCAATTGGTACACGTTGCGCGGAACAGAAACTGCTATCTCTGGGGGCATCGTGTGCCATATAGCGTCACGATAATGCGTGTACCATATATGGTGCACGTCGCAGTTTGGGACATCATTGCGTGTAACACATATGGCGCACGACGCAGTCAAAGTGTTAAAAAGACGAATCAATGAAGCAACAAACCTAGACCATATACGCAAAACATGAACGGAAGCTGAATGCTTTCAATTAAAAAAGCGTCCGTCACAAACGTTGACTAAAGTTAATGTGTGTTCTAAAGCTGGTCTAAAGAGATTGTTCACCCGAATACGACAGCATCGCCCATTCTGGCTGGGTCATGGATAATAGTCGTATTCCCAAAGATCTACTGTGAGTTGATTTGTGAGTGGAAACCAGGAATTCGACCTATGGGCAAACCGCACTTGCGGTACAAAGATGTTTGAAAGAGAGATATGAAAGCTCCTCCTGAGTTGAAATGATGAGCCATTTGAAACATTGCGGGGCATGAAACAGTTGTGCGCTTGTGGTGTA
>JACCGJ010020088.1:0-14778 GCA_013407085.1 Atriophallophorus winterbourni
AAACTGCTAAACGTAGATCACTGCCGCCGATCGAACGATATTTGTCGATAGCTATGAGCGCCGCAATGTAAATAGTATAATATATTAGGATAGATATTTTCTCCCAAAGCATGAAATCCTCCTGCCAGTGTCGACATCGATGGAAGGAGACCAATAACCAGCTAACCCTGATATAACCTATGGAATAAAATATATTTTCTCATCCAAGTGATAAATCTCTCCACTCTTTTACTAAGTAGAGCGCTTCACTACTCACGTAATGTCATTCATACACATGAAAAATATTACATAAAGTTCGGCTTTGAGGGTATTTGTGAAACATTTATCATAATCTTTTCTGGTAGGAGCGAAAAAATATTTTATTCTCTCCATAATGTCAGATTGCAGATTCGAAGTTAAGCTATTCTTTCTGCCCTAACCAAGATGGTCAAAGATCATATTCAATCGATTAGTGAAGAAGAAATATTTTGTAGCAGCATGCTTTGTTGTCTCGCTTGTGTGAGACAAAATTTATAGACAAACTACGAAGGTTCGCAACCCGGTAAAAGCAATATAGGTGCCACTTCAGTAGATGCATCCTTGAAATCAAGGGTGATAAATTGCGTTTTTCAAGAGCTGAGTGCTCTAGGTTTCGACGGGATGAAAACCGATTGTGTTTAAGTGGACGCAAGCAGTTGCTGGGTCATTTACAGCAAAAATCCCATGGACATGAATGGACCTTGCGCATTGACACAGAAACCATTGGAATGAAATTTCGATTGAAATTGAAATTCCAATTTTATCTTTGTTAAACCGTATTCGATTATGTGATTGTATTATTCGCTAGGTGTTAAAGAAAAGGTGACCATAAAAATATGTTCTATTTATGAATGTTTTTCGGAAACACAGCTGCTATGTAATCGTAGCAAGAAAAAACTACTTTTAAATACAGTTTGTGGTAGGTTTTCACATTTTTCACGTCTGCCCCAAGTGTTTAGCTGTTACATTAAAAAAGAAGGCAGTTAAAAGTGGCGTCAGATTTCAAAACCCATAAACACGAGCGGTATGTTTGTATGTATGAAGTCCAGCCCTCAAGATCTGCTAAATACCAAATGTTTTGTGTTTAAGACAGCTAATCGTAGATCGTAACTAAAAATAACTAAGATTTGGACGAATAATGGGAAATCATTAGCAGTAGCTCGCACAATTCTGAGCTGTTATAAATCCACCTAATACACGACGAATTATCTAAGAAATTCAATTGCTAATTATCTGGAGAGTATAATTCGTCAAGTTCATTGCATTGTATTGCAAGTATCGATTCTCACCAGACTAAAACATCTTTCATTAAATGACATTCCCAATATTGTCCGATTTCGTTGTTGCTCAAATCCCCTGCGCAGACAATCCACTACTAGTTTCGTATCGCTTGCCTTCATCACGTGGAAAGTGCAAAAATAGTTTCAATGAGACTTAAAACCGTGGGTGGATGATAAAAGTGTATGACTTGTGCTAATAAACGTTCCAATATCAGTATTTAAATCCCTTGGCCCTGAATAGCACTGTGATTATTTAGAGGAATAATAATCCCCAAAGACGCATTTGAAAGTTACTGCAATTCAAAGTTATTGCAAGCTTATCCAGGGTTATTTGTAAACAGTTCATTTAAAAGGAAGCAATGACAACATGCCAATTCTAGATCAGAAACATTCGGAGATGAACTTGTTGACAGAATAAAGATTCACGCACGAAACTTACGGATTTGGCATACTTATACATCAGAGAGGCATTTTCATGAATCAATGGAAGACCTCAATCAAATTCTACGGAATCCACAGTAAATTTCACTTCACCCCCTACCTGTTTTCTGTCGCAGTGAGCAGATAATTACGGATTTGCAGCAGACTTTAATATCTGCTATTAAGCGCACAGTGGCTTACCAGACAATTGTCGGTATTCATGTTAGTCTACGGTACAATTAGAAAACGAATTTAGCGCTTGTTTCTCGCATGAATGAGAAGAATCTTTAGAAAGTATCTTTCATTTTGAGCACATTGTGACGATCATTTCCGCACGCAAATGTTGTTAACTCACGTCGTCCAATCTTAAAACAAAGCTCAGCAACTCTCACTACAAGGGTTAGAACTTTCTTGTTGATGAGTGATTGAATGGACACCTAACTTTACCTTTTAATCCTCATCTGATACACAAAGTTCTTTATTTTCTCTAAGTGTCATGTGGTCTGCTGGACCACATTGCCTATACTTGCTTAAAATTTCCTGAAACATCACATTAATTAAAATATTATCATAAAGCATACTCTAATCCACTAAGTTTACATCGAGCTTTTTTAATTGTACCGAAGTATTCAATTTTGCATTGTGTCCATCGGACCCGTTAAGATTTCTGAGTGTTAATTAAATGCATCTCAACCAAATTCGTATGCCCATTTTGAATATGAGAAAATATATTTAAGCGAACTTCAAATTTTACATGTTACCATCAAAATCGGATCCTAAACAAGTATTACATAATTAAGTTAATTTCAATATATTGTTGATGTTCCCGGGTACGTTTTAATAATGAACCGGAATTGCTAACAATAAAAAGTAACTTCAAGTGAATCAAACAACGAAATGATTTGAATGTGTGAATAATAACAGCAAAAATATAGGCACTAATCGGTTATCTGCGTATTTTAAGGAATAAAACATAACGCTCGAGGTTAGTCCGATTGTATTTTTTGTGTTGTATTTTGATGTATGCTTCGATTCAAACTGAATTCTTATCGGAAATGTTGCTTACATTTATTAACGTGTAAATTTATTGCGTTTCTAAATAAATCTGTTATAATGAATAGTTCTGTATATAAAAAATATTGTTTTCTTTTCAGATTCCAGCATCACAAGTCAATGGTTCGGTTGTTTCCCGGGTAATGCCTCAGTGAAGGCATCGAATGGAAGCACGATACCTATGAAAGACTTAAAGATTGGTGACCAAATAGAGACAGTGAGCAAATATGATGGAAATCTCATATCAACGACAGTTGTGGCTTTTATGCACAGAGAAACGTCGAAAATTCTTCCTATGCGGACTGTTCATTATCAATTCGTCATGAATTCTAGCTTAGGAGCGGCAACAGCCTCACGCGATTATCAGATCAGCCTTACCCCAAACCACCTGATATACGTGAAGGATCGAAAGTCTTCTGAACGACTAGCCGTCTTCGCTAGCCAGTTGAGACCAGGTGATGTAGTGTTTTCTTGGAATCCCGCGGCAAACCACTTACGGGAAGTAGTTGTATTGAACGTGAGTCTTCAAGAAGAAAACTCGTATGAATTCACTGGTGTCTATGCCCCACTAACAGACACCGGGACAATGCTAGTGGATGGTGTATTTGTGTCCTGCTTTGCACAGTTTAGGAATGAAGATGTTTCGTGGTTGGCATCGTGGCCTGTTCGTTTATTTTACTGGATTTCTACATGGTGCGATTTGCCGCATTTATCGATAAACGAGCTTGAAGGTGTTCATTGGTATATGAATATTTTGTATCGGGCAGCCAGTTCAATCTTCCCATCTACATTATTTTACCAGCAGAGTTAATTGCAGATAATTTCTATTGTAAAGTTGACTTTGGCGTTGACCTATTTGAGGTGACGCTTCTTGTACAATCGCTTTTCATTTGACTACTTAATTTGAAAAAAGTAGTCATTTGGCCTTCAAATTCAGCTAAGTAACATTGACGAAGCAGGGAATTCATTTTTGAGTTGTACAAATGTGAATTTTTAATACAAATACATAAATTTTGGGAGACGAAACACGTTATAAACAACTTTTCCCATTCTTGAAATGGAGAACAATTTCGATGTATTTAACAAAGCTAGGATTATCGGAAGGGTTCCATCTTGAAAGTTATATTCCAGCATCTCAGTTCATTGTGTTTGTGAAAATGTTCCCTGTTTACATATATACTCACAATATGATTCGGTAGATGGAAAAATGTTTTATATGATTACGTATTTCATTCTTCACGAAAGGAATATGTATTTTTCCAAGTAGTTGTTAACCTCCGGTCGATGTCCATCTCAAACGAATGACCAATCCATGCTCCACAGCCTTTCAAATGTCTATGCAATGCGATTTGGGAGGAAAAATGTTTCCCGCGGCGCAATAAGCAATACTCAGCTAGTCAGCGGCATTTTTATTCACCGAAAACAGCATCTGCTCATTCCCAGGTTGATATTCACGCTTTCAAACAGTGCATTCATATTGAGTGGCTAAGATCAAGTTTGTGACAACTCTCAGGATCAGTGTTGCAAATCGCATCGACTTGGAAACCCTTTCCGAATTTGATTGAACTATACCAAACCGGAATAACGATAACATTTTTATAGGTCCAGCAATAGCAACACTCAAATGAATATTCCTGTCGTGCGATTCGTTCGTCATGTAACACGTGGGGATATACCGTTTGTGTTCGAAATGTTTCATTTAAATGGATCAGCAAAATGTGAGATTCGCACGAAGAGGATATCTGTCAATCGATCCACGAATTTTCTTTCAAGCTCCGAAATTATGAGTGATGTTACAGGCTTACAAGCGTTTGATCTACGCGAATTGTCCAACGAATATTCATTTCTGGGCTTTTTAAAAAAATTAGATTTCATTTCGAACTCTCTTCATCAATCATAGCCTAGTTAGTGTACAACATTTTCCTATAATACTGACAACCCGAAGTGATGGTGAAGCAAGGTTAGGATTTTGATCGCACATACTATGCATTTCAGTGCAATATAACACGATAGAGTACATAGTAGTATTCATTACTTCTATTGCTAAGGGTATGTCGATGCAGCATGTAAGTACTTTCAATTGATTTTTCCATCCTGAAATTAGGTGATGAAATTACATCGGGATAACTCACAGATCCACAATCTGTAATTGTAAACCACTTTTGGGTAGGGTTGGCGCGGCGAACCTGTTTAATCACATGTCAAAACACGTTGATGGGATCAAACCATTGGTCTTGAACAAAAATACTCATTTTAATGCATTTCCATCACTAACAACTCACGAACGGTTTCGTGCTGTTAGCACTTATCATGGACATTACGATCAGGATCCGCGTGTCTTGAAACATTTAGATGAAAATGCATGCAAATGAAAATGTTTGTTTCTGACAATAAGTTTAACACCATCTACAATACTTTTGTTACATGTCACTGAACAGGTTGTTCGTACCAACCTTATGCAGCAGTGAATTAAAAGCACAAATTGTTTACCGTTTCTCCACTGTTCCAAGGCATGCGGTCCCTGATCGTACTGTCCCTACCTGATGAGTGCGAACCGATAGAAATGCATGCAAATGAGCATTTTTTGACAGCTCGTGAACTTTCAAGAACTGAGCGGCCGCACAATGGAGTAGTACACTTATTAAATTAAAAATGAGGAAATCTTTTAAACAGCGCGGAGCACCAATACGCAATCAAGTTGAAGAGAACAATCTGGTTACATTTTTGAAGATTTAAAGATAAGCTGCACGAGGATGATCGCTGTTCAAAGAAGCAAGATTTGTCTAGGATTAAATTTTATTGGCAGTATACACATAATTTTAGTGCTAGAATATAAAATGAAAGGTTGATTTCGTCAGAAATTTAGTTCAGCAGTCGGAATAAGTTTTCTTACCTTGTTTAAAAACGAATATCCCGCTCCAATTTAAAGTAATAGAAACAATCATGACATCTCACAATCACGACGGAAATTGTGATCAAATGGCTGCATATGGATGGCTGCTGTTTCATCATGAAATAATTTTGAATAGCTGATATCGTCTGATTAACGCAAGCTAAACTACTTAGATCTCATTTGTAAGTTTGCCCTATTAAATTAACAATGTTCCGACGCCGTTAGTGGTACATCACCGGAGCGAGAACTTAGGCTAATCTTCCTGTTTCCGTAGCCTCTTTTGGTTCAGTGCGACCACGAACCTACATCTCAAGCATCTCGAATTTCAAAGGCTCTGCATGAATATACTGTTCGATACAGGAGCAACCACACAACAATGTTTGCCACAGTGTGTAGTGTACAAAAGATCAGAACTGTTCTATATTACATGGTACTCACTTTTGAGTATATTTGAATTCTGTTACAATTTTACGATTCAAATTCTAAGCTCCATTATGGATATTGAATTTCGGTAGCATGCAATTCAAAGTTCCGTTAAAAAACAATCATTGTTGGGCCTTTTAACTTATACAATTGATTCTTTCATTCGAAACAATGTTCAGTTGCGATACTTGACAGGGATTCATGAAGCGAATTAATCGTTGAATGTTGGAGCTAATTATGCCGAGTTTAATCAGCCACGGTTTTAAGTTTTCGATCATGTTGCCAAATAACGTTTCAGGTCAAAACTGTAGGAAAATATTTTCAACTTCTAGGTCAGGTGGAAACAATTATAAATGTTTAAGACAAACAACCAGCAACCGCTTGAGGAGTGTAAGTGCAGTGGATGTGAGCTAAACAAGTTGAATACCACAAGACTGGTCAGTTAGAAATGAACTATATTTCAATGTCAGAAAATGCAAGGTATTGATTGTTGTAAGTCATTTCGAGTACTCCTACACCCTTGGTTCCCATATTCTTGAAAGCACTGTCAAGGAGAAGGACTTGGGTGTGTGTGTGAGCAGCACTTTGAAACCGCCACTTAACGCCACAGCTGTCTATGAAAAGACGTCACGAGTACTGCTACTGCTGAAAGCCGTGTTCGGGAGTTTCACGAAGCAAACCGTTCATCGAATAATTAATACGTACTTGAGGCCAACCATGGAGTATGCGGTTCAGGCTTGGTCACCCTGGCTACAGAAGGACATGAGCCTCTTGCAGAGAATATATAATCGGACTACCAAGCTCGTACGCGGTTTGAAGCACAAACATACGAAGATCGTATTGCAAGTCTCAATCTATTCGACTTTCGCTACCGCCGTCTTAGAGATGATTTGATACTTATGTTCAATATACTGCATACCACCAACCATCCCTCAAATCAACTATTCACGCGACTACCACCCAGAACCAGCCGGAGTCACGACTATACAGTACTTATTTCCGACTCGAGACTAAACTGTTAAATGTATTTTTATTCTGTACGTGTATGCTTTACCTGGAACTCCCTACCCTGTAATGTTGCACATTTACCCAACTTGGATATATTCAAATCGAATTTGGACAATTTCATGTCGACCAATCCAAACAATTAACCTATATATTTTACACCATTAAAGCTTTGAACTTTAAAAACAGTTTCTGCCCTATGGATTTTTTCTTGATTCCTGAAATGCTCAATAAGCAAACAAATCCCGTTTTACTACCCATGTTATTCGTAATTGCTATATTTTTCTGTGGTTTTTATTAAGCTATATGCTTTTTAGAATTGAATTGAATTGAATGTATGCATCGGAAACGATAAGAGTTAGGTATAGTGTTTGAACATGACACATACGACTAGAATGTAAGTCTTGAATGTATCAAAAACGATGGGAGTTCGCTAATACGGGGAAACATGATACCTCAAGACTGTAATGTAACGAGTCAAATGAAATGTCGCTATCATTAGTGAATGTGCCTCACCCAACGATAACCAATTCTTGTTACTTCACAATGATGCTGAACAGGAAAATCACAGCAACCACGCAATTACATTCAGGTTAACCAGATTGTCGATTAAATTTCTAGGCAACTTGGCAGTGAAATGGTACAAACGTTTCGCTCCTAAGTAGAATGCTCCGGCCACCTCCACTTTTCAGCTTGCATGCTAGAAGGCTAGCATACTACAAACAATTATAATTTGATCTATCAACAAGCATTGATTGAGAGTTGACAGTCAAATTTAGGGCGTTAAAGAAAATTCGATCAAAATTAGTATATTATAACAGCAAACATTTCTTGGCGGATTATTTAAGGAAGTTTAACTAAAATGATAAATAGTCAAACATCGACTCAAATATACGCGTCCCAGCGATCCTCTCAGGTTACAATTTGCCAGAGTGCAACGGTCAACCTGCGCTTGGAGACCTGGACATTCATGATATAGCTATAATTCGAAGTATAGATTCTATACAATGCGAAATGAAGACATATGCTTCCAGATGACGAGCAAATCTTGAAGTAACCAACTCAGGAGACATGTACAGCAACATGTTCACACCGAAGAACAATTAAGGCTGGTACGACCAACCTGTTCAATCACATGAGCCCATACTCATGTAGACAACATTTAAACCCATGAACCAAAAAAGCTCATTTGCATGCATTTCCATCACACTTTTTCAAGCGCATGCGGATCACGATCCTAGAGTCCCTAACAATATTCTGGACGTTAGCCGTCTTTCACTGGGGTCAATGCCATGATTGTTTTCGATGAGACTGGAAATGGTGGTGGATTAGCAAACAAACGTATACTATCAATCCAATGATGTATAAGGTTCTTACGATAAAGCTGTGTTTTTGATTGTTGAATCACAAAGTGATTTTTAGAAAAGCACTTGCTTTTTAACGTAGACACTTTTCGGTCCATATAAATATATCAACAAATCATAGTCATTAAATGTCTCCACATTGTCCGTCCATCGATAAGGGCTTCAAGTGATATCAAGTGGTGAAAAAGGTTCAAATATTTCTCAGGTAATTCAACTTGTCGCTCCTATAGATAATTCATTAATTAATTAAAAAATTTAATTTCCATAAATTATTAACTGGCTCTCGTGATGACAGGACAGCCTATTTGCGGTCTCGTCAAAAGTGAGTCTATACGTTTTTTTCGGAAATACACTACTTGTGAGTAATATTTCAACGGCAAATTAATTGTAACATTATCCAAAATGTAAATTTTATTTTGTGAAAGTACCGATTTTAAGGATTCCATAAAGGTGATTTGGAATATAACAATTCATGAAAGGTGAAAAGCATTAAGTAGGACAACTACCGGGATCGGATTTTCCACTTCAAACAATTCATTCCACAATTGAAACACTTAAGCTAAAAGCATATAATAATGCCGTATCGTTATGCTACTGAAATCTTGTAAGTACCATAACTATGTTAAAAAAATCGTAAATATTTGAAAAGTAATAGCGACGGTAGTGTTCACTTAAACTTCTTACTAAGCTCCAAATCCTGAATATTATATTTCATGTTCTGTACTTGATTCGGCTTTACAGTCAAATCTCACTACTATGCCAACTGTCGGGACCGATAAAAAGTGGCTGTAAATACATCTGACTCTACATTAAAGTCTTATACCCAGATTTATACAGTTAGTGTACCCCATTCTCGCTGTTTCCTGTTGTACACTTTACCTTCGAACTTTACCCACTTAGATAGCTTGCATGAGCTCGAGAATTTATTGGGCGAGCACTCATTAAATTGTTGTCTTATAATTATTTACACGCTGTTTAATCTAATATATTGTGTTGTTCATATTCCAAAAGCTCAGATTTGGAAACAACATACTGGATGTTGCGCCGTTATCAGATGCAGACAATTAGATTAGTTCTTCTAAGCCTTTTGACTAGTAGAAAATTTATACACCAAGCTCGGTGTAAACTACCTGTGTCGTACGGTTTACTATATACATAATTCCTAGTTAGAACTCTGATTGTTGTTGAGTTATTCCGTTTTAAGATCATTGAATGACTTCCATTGACGAAGAAAAATCATGAATAATTTTAATTAACCAATAAATCTGAAGGTTTACACCGCTTTTCCGTAGTTCATGGACCGTGAAAACTAAATACGGTCCTTGATGTTGCAAGCTCAAAAGCCATCGCATATGAATGTTTACTGATGTGGGAACTACAAGCTGAACCATATCAATGTTCGTTGTCAAGAAATTAAGTCAGCTACCACAATCACTTTTAAACACTCATTTTGAGATGATGAAACGCTTGTCTTGTATCATGCATTATAACTCACACACATGTCTGAAAGCTCACGCTTTCTATTCGCGGTTCATTCACAATTTAAATCAGCTGAGAGAATAAAAAATCGATCCAGTTGAACGAACCGAACGAATTATTGATTTCCAATCATTTGTCACATGACATATTTTAAAGTTTCGAGTTGACAATGAATAGTAGGTGTTGCACTGTTTTTCTGGTGTAAGACGTGTGGCCAAAAGAATTGAATATCTCAATGCGTTTTGCGGAAAAGGATATGGAAACTAAATTGATGTGTTACTCACATCCCCGAAAATACACTCCACTACCGGTTTATGGCCGTTTGCCGTTATCAGCTGGAGACAGTAAGATCTGGTTCATGGAGCCTTGAAACAGTGGATAAGTTGTAAACAACAGTGGCATCAAGTATACACCTTGTTTCCACTGATCGAAGTGGCAAATAGCCAGCGATAGAAACCGCGAGTGGAGTGTAATTTTCAGGTGGATGTGAGCAACACATCACTTTGGTCATCTATAAGCGCCTGAAGTGCTTGACCACGAATCACTATGTGATTCTGTGTTTGAACATTGTGGTTCGTTGTACGAACCCTATGCAACAGTGGCATTCACGTATAACCTTGTTTACCATTTATCTACTGTTTCAAGGCTCACTGAACCTAATCTTACTGTCCCCACCTGATGATGGCAAACAGCCCGAAAACGGTTGGGGTGTTTAAGTTTGGGGATATGAGCAACGCAATACATTAAACTGCCATTGAGTCTCCTTCGACCATAATTGTGTTGCCCATAACTACTTTGTTTACATGATCAATATTTAAGATTTATGGTTGAAAAAGCATTCAAATTTACAAAATTCGCACGAAATATATCCGTGTGATCAATAATAATCATGTCTACGTAACTGGGGTAACACTCAGAAATGATAGTCAATAGTTAGGAGTAATATCAGAATTAGCTCCCGTTTAATCGTCAAGTTTTGATTTAAATAAAACTAACCTAGTTGAATTTGCCAAATTAACAAGTATGTATTTCCGAACAAAACACGCACGAAATAAATGTAAATACCTAAAGTAGTTTCGCATAAAGCTTGAGAAATAAATTATGTAACAACCTTAGATGTCGATACTAGTTCCAAGTTGGAATATGTTATCCATGAAGTAAGAAATAGTGAAAGAGTGTCCAGGCACAGGCATCTAATTCGCTCAATTTAAATCATATTTAGAAAACGGTTGACCGGTTTAGACGCTCGAAGATATAAACGGTTCAGAAGCAAATGCATGTAAGCCTTGTATAGGTAGTGAACGAACTATCGATTTATCACCAATCAACATCGATCGTGAATTCAAATTGTGATGTTCGCTCACTGTGTGATATTCTTTCATTCGGTCAATAAACGAGTTTAGATACGGTTGTGTTCTGTCGAACCCACGGCTGGGCCAGTAGTAGCAAATCACAGATATAACAGTAAGACTGATTAACAATTAATGTCTACAAACTTTTATCAAAAGTAAAACCACTGTAAGGTGTGAACATTGGTAATTTTGCCCGAAAAGCGGCCATTCTATATGCATGTCACCGTTGCTCTGATAAATTGTAAAAAAATTCCTAAAGCGAATAGGATGTTTGACTTTTAATCGGACGACAATGCATTTTGAGTAATTCGCTTATTCGAGGTGCCCAGTATCCACAGGTGTAAATAGGTGCCAACAATAGTTGCGAAAAATTCGTGACTGCTTAAAACCGTGTCCGTTGAGTGAACTTATATTACCTATAAAGATTTGTTGAGGACCTGAGAAACATTCCATTTAGTTAGGAATAAATTACACAAATTTGTCATCCAAGATGAAATGTACTATCAAAAACGGATATTACGCTCGGTGTTCTATCGTGCAATGGCGTATCGGTCTTGAATAAATCGGTTGAATGGACAACAACTCTAACAAAATATGCCGAAGCATTAGTCGCATTTATTTATCTGTCTTCTGTTACAAATCAAATCAGACCATTTTCAGTGTGAAATAAATGTCACATCAGAACGCATACTCAATGCATGATTCCATATATTCCATATATTCGTTAGTTATGTACTTTTGCGTATGTGGGCCGCTGTGTCAACCGACCTTGACCGTGTTCACTTGAATCAGATTGATGTGGATGCACACTGTGAGGAAAATGGACCACTGATCCCGGCCATTCCCACGAGACGTGACACACTGTAGGCGTACTATAGGCTGTTTAGCGGTAAGGTCAAATATATGGTGGTGGGTTGTCTACTACTTAATCATGTTCCCTGCGCTGACTATCACCCTTGGTCTGACGGAGCTTCTGTGTCAGAAGTGAAACGTTACCCAAAAACTACTCTAACCGATTGCACTCAAATTTCCTTGCATTAGTAACAGCCTATATTATCCAGTCTAATTTAACCATCAATCCGGAAAGACAACCTCTTATGTCACAGAGCTGATTAAGAATTTAAGATTTACACGAGCAAGGAATCAAACTTAATCCAGCTTATAATGTTGTTCATTTAAAGCGGTTATAAAAAGGAGAACCATCATGAAAAACATATTTTCAGAGGTTGAATAAATAAACATGATGCTGGATGAAACAATACCGAAAAGCATGTTGCATGTTGGTTTTTTTGCAAACTTACTCGAGCAATACGAATGTGGTATACAACTTTTGTCAAATCTTTCAATGGGTCGAGAGAAAATGACGCAAAAAAAATCATATGCCATCGCAAGATCACAAACGATCGATATTTTACGGCAAGTGTCACGTGCTCCGGACGCTCATGTGAACATTATCGATCGAGGAAATTTCCGGAAGTTTCACGCGCTGAGCTTGACAAAAGAAAGTCCTACGTGTAACCCCCACTCGGTGTATTTGTCAAGAGAAGGATTTCTGCCTAAACTCCACACTAGAAGATTCGTGGTATCCAGTGCCCTTGGACAGTTATTGATCTTCGGGTTTTGTTTGCACTAAGTATTATTTGTGCCACGATTAAAGCCGATAAACACCGTGCTATGTACAAAGCTCACATCACCTGCACTCAAACACCACACCACATTACTTTGGTCATCCATAAGCGCCTTGCGTGCTTGACCAGGAATCACTTTGTGATTCTGTGTTTGAACATCGTGGTTCGTTGTACGAACCCTATGTAACAGTGACAATCAAGTATAACTTTGTTTACCGTGCTATGCTGTTATAATTACGTTGCAAATTATCGTTGCGTGCGTTGGATGTTGAGATATGGACATATATTTTACAAACGCACAGTCACTGATGGGATGAAATCGGCAAAATGCTGCATTCCGGTCACGTGAAACACGATCGATATCTTGTGGTTTGCACTCATCAAATTGGTAGAGTACGATCACATTCCCCGATTTAGAAAAAAAACTGTATCTGATAGTTACAGAGCTGCATAAACATGTAGATCGTTTGTTAAAGTGATTAAGCAGGGTTTGTTTTGTCAAATTAAACGAAAACTATTAAATACGGAATCAAATACAGAATTTGAACGTTGTGGTTTTCTGTAAGAACCCTATATAACACTGCCATACAAGAAAAATTTGTTTACCTCTTAACCACAGTTTCAAGGCTCAGTGAACCTGATCATTCTGGCTCCATTTGACGACGGCAAACAGACAGAAGATGGTAGTGATGTGTAAAGAACGGGGATGTGAACACCACAAAATTTTTCTACCGATCAACCACTGTTTCACGGCATGTGAGAGCCGATTGTGCTCACTCAGTCTGATGCATGCAAGCAGCATAAATCTTACCGCGGTGTGTGTGTTTGTGTTGTGAAACTGTAGAAATATGAAACGTTGGTTTGAACTTTACGTAATACTGCGAACGCAAGCTAAGAGAGAGACACATTGACTACGAAATCAGGACTTCTAAGCGCAAGGGCATCAAACAGCTAATGGTTTACGCAAATTCGTCAACTCCCTAGAAATCCCAAGTGATTGGTCGAAAGGTGAACAAACGGATTTGGAGCTCGAAGCAACTGTTGTAGATAACAAGGTTATACTTGTATGCCACCTGTTATATAGGGTTCGTACAACGAACCACGATGTTCAGACACAGAATCACAAAGTGATTCTTGGTCAAAGCACTCAAGGCGCTTGTGGATGACCAAAGTACTGTGTTGCTCACATCCCCATCCCTTACACACCACTACCGGTTTCTGGCTGTTTGCCGTCGTCAGGTGGAGACAGTAAGATCAGGTTCAGTGAGCCTTGAAACAGTGGATTAAAGGTAAACAAGATTATACTTGTATGCCCAACTGTATATAGGGTTCGTACAACGAACCACGATGTTTCATACCATATTCCACAAATTGATTCTTGGTCAAATCCTCAAGGCGCTTGTGGATGACCAAAGTAATGTGTTGCCACCATACCCCGAAATTACACTCCCCACTACCGGTTTTTGGCTGTTTGCCGTCGTCAGGTGGAGACAGTAAGATCAGGTTCAGTGAGACTTGAAACAGTGGATTAAAGGTAAACGAGATTATACTTGTATGCCAACTGTTATATACGGTTCGTACAACGAACAACGATGTTCAGACACAGAATTACAAAGTGATTCTTGGTCAAAGCACTCAAGGCGCTTGTGGATGACCAAAGTAATGTGTTGCTCACATCCCCATCCCTTACACACCACTACCGGTTTCTGGCTGTTTGCCGTCGTCAGGTGGAGACAGTAAGATCAGGTGCAGTGAGCCTTGAAACAGTGGATTAAAGGTAAACAAGGTTATACTTGTATGCCAACTGTTATATAGGGTTCGTACAACGAACCACGATGTTCAGACACAGAATCACAAAGTGAT
>JACCGJ010020089.1:0-22425 GCA_013407085.1 Atriophallophorus winterbourni
ACATCTGACGTATTCACGATGATGTTCGAGCAGAGCTTTGTACCAGAAACTTGGAAAACTGCCCTGATTAGTCCCATCTACAAGGGTGGTAAAAGAAATGATCCTTTAAACTATCGCCCGATAGCGTTATTACCAGTGCTATCCCAAGTAATGGAGTCCATAATAGCTGATGCCTTACGGAATCACTTTGAGATTAATAATTTAATCTCCGAGGCACAGCATGGATTCAGGAAAAAACGATCCTGTCTGACAAACTTGCTATTAGCAAAAGAATCTTGGTCTGAGCTACTGGATGCCGGCCACTCCGTGGACGTAATTTATATCGATTTCTCAAAAGCCTTCGACCGTGTGAATCACGAAATACTTTCTTCGAAACTACTCACCTACGGAGTACAGGGTAAACTCCATGCATGGATTAAAGAATGGTTGATATCTCGTGAGATGTACGTGAGAGTCAAAAACGAACTATCCGAGTCGATTAAAGTTGCCCGTGGTGTCCCACAAGGATCAGTCCTCGGACCGCTTTTGTTTTTAATATATATAAACGACTTGCCTACTGTATTACAGTCGTCCGTGCTTATTTTCGCTGATGACGCAAAGCTTTGGCGCAAGATAGACTCCACAGACGACACACAGAACCTGCAACGGGATCTCGATATGATTCACACTTGGTCCATAGACAACGAAATGCCCCTGAATGCTTCGAAATGCAGCCTATTGTCTCTCAACAGCAAGTCGAGCAAAGAATATTATCTTGGTCGCACTGTTATTAAACCCGCCTCCTCCGAAAAAGATTTAGGTGTGATTATCCAATCAGACTTAGGAAACTCAATGCAATGTCGACTGGCTGCCTGCAAAGCTGAAAACAACTTGGGTCTCCTTCAGAAGAGTCCTAGGTTCGTTTGAACCCAATATTGCCTGCAAATTGATTTCAACGTACATCCGTCCTCATGTTGAATATGCTATACCGGCATGGGATCCTTGGTTGAAAAAAGATATTCTGCTATTAGAAACTCCACAGCGCAGAGCGACAAAACTCGTCCTGGGACTATCAAATTATCCATACGAAACGCGACTTAAATTATTGAATTTGCATTCGGCTGAATACAGACGGAAACGAGGAGCACTTATATTCATTTGGACAGTGCTTAATCAAACAAATCATCCTTGCGGTCATTTGTTTCATCTTTCCCATAACACACATCTGCGAGGTCACCAATTAAAACTTTACCAACAGCATAGCAGGTTGAACTGCCGCAAATATGCATTTTCCGTTCGCAATGTGCAACTGTGGAACAGTTTACCTACTCATGTGGTACAATCTGGAACTGTTGAAGTTTTCAAAAAATCACTAGATATCCACATGGAAAAGTATGTTTTTTGTGTTTGACAATAATCTAACAATATTTTGATATTTTTTACCATCCGACCCGATGTACATTTTTGTGGGTCTTGTAAAGCATAGCTTTTTACCTGCATATAATCTATGAATAAATCTATGAATACAGCATTACACGAACAGAAGCTGAATGATTTTAATTTAAGGCACATCTGTCCAAATTAAACATATGGTGTATGAAAAAGTAACAATATGTCGAAGTGCGCTCTAAAGCTGGTCTTAATAGCATGTTCACTCTACTCTAACATAAACCCCCCAAAGCTGGAGTGGACATATGTACTGAATGGAAAATGTTCGTATTCTACTCTGTGGTGAGTTGATGTTAGGAAGTACCCATTTGAGTACATCGCACATGCACTAAATAGATGTTTGCAGAATATATATATATATATATATATATATATATATAATGCCTCTTGTAAATCTCGACCAAGTACATATATCACAACTACATGAAGGTCTCAATCTACACGGCGTTTCAAATGGCAAAACATCCGATTCGGTGTAGCAATCTAACTGAATCAAACTATGCTCCTGTGTAGTTCAACTGGTTTAATTTGCTTCATATACATACCTATGATAAAAAACATTCACACATTTTTCTTCTTTACTGATGGGCGATAAAATGAATAACCAAATAATTGTGTTGCTCATACCTCCTGTACTTACACTCAATCATGCAAAACAAAGTACATCGGTCATTCTGATCGTGCTTGATGTGGAATCACGTTGTGATTTCTCATTCTAACATCATGTTTAGTCGTAGGAACCCTATTCAACAGTGGAATTTAAGTTTAAATTTGTTTAAAATGTATGCGTTTCGTTTGGTTTAAATTTTGCGGTTGCTTTGGGTTTTGCTCCTAATTGATTGGAATCTATAATACGATTTAAAATGTTATTGGCAATTCTTCATATATAATTTTGTCAATTCGGAGAGATTTTAAACGCTATAAAATAGTTGTTCTAAGTGAAAAATATTTTATCTCTTTTATCTAATGGATAGCGATCTCATTGGTGTTATTTTTTGTGGCCTTTTTTCACACCATATCTACCATGATTGTACATCATGAGCGCAGAATAGCTTTACGCTCTACTGATGTTTAAAAGGACTAATCTGTCCGATTCGGAGTAATAATCCATCCCGCATTCCTCACAGCGATAGGTAGTACATCGAGAACGATGCTAGGTGCACCCTGATATGCGTGATCTATGCTTAACAGACGAGAACAGTATCTGCTTTTCCTCGGTCTGCAAGCGATGATTTACGTAGTGCCTCTAAATTGAGCAATCAAGAGCAAGTTCTTCCCAACTCGCGGGATCAATGCCAACAGCTTTCAAATCACTTTTGCTAACTTATTTGTACCCCAAGTGCGGTATGCCCATAAGTTGACCTCCTGATTTCAACTCAACATAAATTCGATCTTTCTTAGAATACGACCGTTTTCCATTCTGTACACATTACACAACCAGCGACGTACTAGGGTGAACATGCTCTGTAGACCAGCTTTTGAAAGCACTTCGGCGTTAGTCACTCTGTCCATCCACGATATGTTCAAGATACAACGGATGCTTCGTAAATAGTAATCATTCAGCTTCCATTTTTGTCTTGTGTAGATGGTCAAAGATTCCTCTCCACACAATAAACTTGTGCTGTTTACTATCATCTTTGTCTTCACGGCCAATTTACAGTTTCTCCAGATACTTCAATTCCATCGGGCAATGCTCATATATTGCTCAATAAATCCTTCTATTAAACGTGACAACAAGAGTGATTTTGGTTTTGAAAAATGATATTAATGCATTTCGAATGTGCTAATTTTCACTTCTCAGTCTTGCACTTTACTTCTTCTCTAAACTTCTTTCAATCTTCTTTTTCCTATTTCATAAAATATGTTATCCAAAAATATTTCCGGAAAAAATTCAAACAATCACGAATTATTTATCAGATTTGTAAGAGAATTGTGAATGCGACATGGAGTGTAATATGAAATGAGCTTGGTAATATGAACAAATGTGTACCAAAGTCCCCTCAAGCACGACCCCAACGTTTCCACCCCTTTTCTCCTTTGTGCCGAAGTTCCAACGTGCTGTCCACGTAAAGTACATGTTTGCATGTCTGTTGTAGCTCGTTGTAGTAAAACGAACGACAGTAGTATTCCATTTGACACCTGCAAAGAAGAATATTAATAGGGTTGGAATAACATTTGCTCGTTTTTTTACGGTTACAAAGCATAATTCTGATACACATGTAAATTTTGTTTGAAAATTGTTATTTATTTTTAAGGATAGAATTTTGCACATTGTATGCTTTCAACCATAGATATTGTTCGACTTGTATATAATATTTCATTATTTTCTGCCTTCTATTAACATCGACCCAAAATTATATGAAAATTTTGTCATCTAATAGTACTCGTAATCATTTTTGAGTGCGATTTTAACCATTGTGACCTATTTAACCTTTCTTTTGCATTGTGAAACTTCATAATGAATAAATATGGAGTACTAGCTTTCGCCGATGCTAAAGCGCTTTAACTCTACAGCACCAAGAGAAACAAAGTAATAGCACTGATAATGAATGTTGTCACATGACTTCCTAGAATAAAGTCGACTACAAATATGAATATACCAAAGTTTCCTTATGGTTGACTCCAAAACAAAAGAAACACAGTCAGTGGAAGTTACAACTCAAGTTTCCCATTTCTAGGTTAGGGATTGAATGGTCCACTACAAATTACTTTTAATGTATCCGTAACTCGCATACTTATCTACCTTTGTCAGTGGAAACAGTTCCTCTGCCTCATAAATAACAACGTGTATAGGGCAGAAGATGGAATTGGTTAACTGAGGCTATAAAAGACACTCATCATTAAATTATTTATGAAAATATGAGTTTGAGTCTATAAACACTTTGATTACGACAACTCTGGAAGCAAAAGGATATGAAGCGTTAAATCAATCTTAGGCGTCGATGGTGCGTATACCACCTACGTTAATGCCCCCAAATACGCTTCATAAAACTTGAATAGATATTAAATATTATATATGCTAACAATGATGAAAATTATGTAGACTAACCGAAAAACAATTTTCATGGGTTATCTGATTTGTGGTAAATACAAAAACCGTTGTTAAGTAATCATTCTTATTTACACACAAAAAATTGATATGCACTTAGTTATGTTTATTTTAGATAATATTAGTAATAAGGGATAGTGGAATTATTTGTGAAACATTTTAAAATGTGTACAGTATTTTGTATGAAGTGCCGCTTTAAATATTCTTACTCGAAGTAGATTGCAGGACACTCTAAAATGATATAGATTTGAAAGTATATAGTACGTATGAATTTGTATTCTGACACTAAGTACAATAAGAACTACCGTACTTCATTGCACAAGCCAGAACAGACATTTGTTTGCTCTGAATCGTTGTGTGGCATCGCCCTTGTGTAGTACCTTCTGTGTCTGTCAAGTCCAAACCAGGCTTGGGAAAACGTACTCCAAACTTCGCTTGAGTAATAGCCAAATTGTTTGGTTGCGGATTAGTCATTTGCCAAAGGGATCCGCAAACCATTATCACATTGGGATTCACTGGTTCTAATTTAATTGGAATGTCACGACAAGAAACGAATAAATTATCCGCATCAGTTCTTGACACTTGCCACGGATTTTTCGTATCAATGTAAACTTGCGAACCATTTTCTGCTATCGCACTCCAACCCGTTACTTCATTTCCGCGCTCAATTAATAAATCGTTTATGCTTGTCCAATACCTTCCGAATCCATTCATTTTGAATGCATTACATGCACGATAATCGACTCCGATTAAGTGAGCGCGTATTCCAGTAGATTTATAAAGTGCTGCACATTGTTCGTGAGCTAAGCAGACCGAATTCACTGAAGCAGTCTCTGTGAAACATCCCATGGTTCCTACAGCGTAGAACGGACTCGGACAGTAAGCTTCCACTCTCAACGTTGCAAATATAATCAGTAAGATGATCATTAAAACGAGAATAATCAGCTACTCGATGCAGGAATTAAATAAATACACAGAACGAAAACTCGTATCCATGAAACTATAATAGATCGACAGAAAGCTCAACTTCGTCCACAACAAGCATACAACAAAATGATTTATCATTATAGCCAATGCAATGCAGATTAGCCAATACAATACAGAATACACCTGCAATGCCATGCAAACATATCAATCATCTATTGTATTAAACCAAGGTTGTCTATTTAACTGTAACTGCGTGATAATAACGGTAATACTTAAACAAAAATTTCCCCGTTTCTAATTATTAATTATATGGTTAATATTTCCGATAGTGTTGCTATAAAATCACAGTAAATAGGAGATTACGCAATTACACGTTAAAGTTATCGCAATTTGATCCACAGTATTTTTTATAATTGTAAAAATAGGCATCCAATGACCGAGTGGCTTATTAAGAAGGAGAGAGATTGGTAAGGGAAGGAGATGAAAACTGAAGAAGTTTATTCAGGCTAAACGTAAATGTTCTCCAGTTCATATGAGTTGCAGCTGTGTGGTCCAGTATGAGATTTAAATCTAAACTCGCTAGAAACATGAATAACGCTAGATATACGTAAATGTGTATGTGAGATCCGGTTAATTATCAGCACGTGAAACTTCTTTATTTTAAGAAATTACTGGAAAATGTGTCACGCGAATGCGTTATCGTATACTGCAAACGCTATGAACATTTTTATCGCACACAAAACGGAATTAAAAACTTGACTGTTTAACTGACTTTCAAATGAAAACTGAACGATTGATGGTCGCAAGCGCTTTATGACGGAAGCTTAGTGCATGCTGGTTAGTTGCGATTATATAGAAATTTTAGTCATGTTAATCACTTTTTGATTACTCTAACGGTAGTCGCAGATTATTTTCGGAAAATAAATGTAAAGAAATCTGCAAGTCCACGCGAGATAACTTTATTGATTCTGGAGACCAGTTAATCACACATATTTAAACCTTTATCTGACATGACTTTTCATTTTCTCCGGACGGGAATGTTACAAACGACTGGAAAATGTGACAAATAATACACAATCTAATCTCGTTTTCTCACGTTATGCGGTCACATTTTCTGTTGCTCCGACACTTTTGGTTATATCTCCGCTGAATCGCCTCCGATGTATACCATTGGAGGAATCTGTTTTACTTCCGATTATAACTATCGGAATTCATACGGTTCAATCTTTTCAGCGATTAAAACCAAAGATACCGTATCGACGTAAATATTTCAGTTTCTTCATGCGTGCAAAGTTTTTCGACCAGTAACTATCCTACGGTTTTTTGCATCGAGCTACGCATTTTGATACCTGATTCTGTGTTCTAACTTGCGTATCTAACGAGTTATCGTGGGTTATTCGCCAAATGACGGAATAACGAGTTTGAACGCAGCTACATCATTCAGCCGATCAAACGTTCATCTCTCAGCCGGCCAGCCACATTCATACTAACATGTGCGACCGCGTCTCGAGATCCAATACAGACAAAGAAATGGATCGTTGAAGCTGTGATTTCGAGGATTTTCCTCCGACAGCGACATGTAACCAAATTGACCATTGCGCCAAGTGGTGTGATCCGGTAAGCAGTGATGGTGCTTCTGTTAAATATACTTTTGCAAATTACACCTGCACGTGGCTTTTGATGAGAATTTGACTGATGAGTGTGTAAGGCGTGTGAGCGATAATGACTATCAATCTGTTTGTTATTTCTGTAATGAAAATAGATATTCAAATATAAATGGATATTGCAAGATTATACATACATCCGTTGGAAAAGAGCCGAATATAGTAAATAGTAGATTGTCGCAACCGGAAGAGCAACTTGCAAAAATGAAGAATACTATACAGCCATTATTCGAGCCTGATGCATTTAAATTGAACAAACGCTTACCAATACGCTGAATTCCACCATCTTCGAACCATGCTCCTGTATAGGTCAAATTGTTGCAATATGACACAAACTAGAGCGATAAAAAAACCTTAAAGCTGAAACCGTTCACCTCGAATGCCCAATTAAACAAAATTGCCCTAAACAGTATTTCGCTTCAATGTGCCAGAAGCAATTGAGACGTTATTCTAGAATAGACAAAACATGACCTAAACGAATGATTTTAACAGTGCACTCGGATGAATCTTAAAGTCATCCATCCTGTTTCGCTGATTCGCTTGAATAGTCGCCCACATGATAAGCTGAAGCTGCTCAAAGCAGTAGTGCAAAACGAGAAGGAGTTAAAAGATATAATTTTATCGACATACTTATTACGAGTTGGTATGGAAAATACACCTCGTGTATTTGTTGATTTGTCTTGGTCAGAGCTGGTAAAATCGCCACCGAAAGGGGATAAAAATAAATCAAAAGTGCGATGAGCGCAAACTTGTTCTCCTAAATATCCCAGAAGCTGCCACTGGTTCAGATACAATGTGTATATCCAACCAAGATAAACAACAGTTGAGATTTATTAGTAATGCATTCCAAATCAGTAATGCAGCAGTTATTAATATCTTTATAATCTCGAAGTCATCAAATTACGCAGGTAAGGGTCATCTCCCTCTTAAACGGACACTATTGACCACAACTGTGGCGAACGCTGTATTAAAACATTGGTAGCTGTATCAATACAAACAACCAAAAATCAATCAACCAGAGAGATCAAAATTTTCTGTTAACATCTGAAAACCGAGGCTATCGTGGAAGCTACATAAACTCCTGGTACTAAGCATATAGATGGTTAGCAACCTGATCCGAAAACATTAAGTCGACCAACTTTATCGGAGTCGGCATTGTAATATAATAATTAACACGAGCGCCGCCGTCTATTTGCTCAAATAACCATCATCCACATGTTTATCCGGATTAAACATTAAATATTTATACACAAACGTGCAACACATGACAAATAAATTGCCCGAGTTAATCGAGCTTCATGAAAAAATATTCACCACTCCTGATAGCCATAATGAAACCTGGTTCAATCAGCATTTAGCTGAGGAGGAAATTTCCATTCTAAATATGTTTGCTACGTTGCTATTTACTATGTTCAACACTTCACTAGGAAAATAACAGCACTCGATTTAGAGGAATCAAAAGATTTTGAAGACAAAATTGAAAAACGAATGTCTGCTCCAGAGCATAGTCTACAGCGTGTTGAAATTGCTATAACAGCGAATGAACTGGTTTTGCATGCATCAACGCACGTAGCGGAAAACAGCAATAGAGCAAACGCCGATAAAACACCACATCCTTGGTGAATTGTGGTGATTAAATGCGACAACACCGCATCTTTGGTGAATAATGGCGATTCAATGCGACAACAAAGAAGCCAGAGAGATGATTTTGTTACTAAGTCGCGTAAGACTGCATCTGCTGTGAATGTTAATAGGGAAATGAATACAGTCAACAGTCAGTTACCTCATCGACCAGCACCGGTGCAACATGCAGGTAGTTCTATGAAGAAGACATATAGTCTCAGCGTAATTTGCACTAACGTTCCTGAAACGAATGATGCGCTGTTCGACGACAGGAAAAAGTACGATTTAGCCGAATGGAGCAGACTCTGTGACATGATGAACCTGGTTCCCATTAAACCCTCAGCTATAATTCGTTTAAGTCGACACCCGAAATCACACCATCAGGGTTATCCGAGATTACTCAAGGTTATATTGGAGAATTGAAACGACCTGAAAAACATAATATTACACTCATACTTTTTAAGGAGTGTTGCTGACTCAAACATCCGTATTTTCGCTGATCTCCCATGGTGGAAACGCAAATCAAAAGCCACTGATCGGGTATCAGCAAGAAGTTTAGTACTGCTTTGTGTTCCTGAGTGTGCTGAAAATCTAGCACCTAATTAAACAGGAAAACACGATCGACAACAATAGAAGTTTATATCCGAAACTATCGATGTAAATAAAACTGTCGCAATAGATACGTTCAGGATACCCAAGTCCATCCAATACAAAGGGGATGGACCCCGACCGCTTAACGTCACGTTCCTGACTAGCAATATGGCTGATTTAATTCGAGCACAACGGACTCAAAAACAGTCGCAAGCTACAAAGTGGTGTCCGAATGAGTGCTCCGGAAACAAATAAACTAGATCCTGCACACAATATACCACTCACAAGCCCAAGTCAAGTCATTTCGATTAGCTCTCTATAAAACAATCTGTGTCCGACTCATGACGAGTCGAAAAAGTAGAAACGACTTCAACGCCTCAGCTGTATACTGTGAACCAGATTGAATTTATGCATACCAAACCTCAATCTTTGCCCAATATACCACAACTAGAAACTAAAACTAGTCTCTCACATTGTCCATCACTGTTAACCCATAAAATCATAAAGTGTCTCTATACGAACGCGCAGTGTCTGGAAAACAAAATACAGGAGCTTGATACTGTATGTATAAAATACTCACCGGACTTGGTTGCAATTACCGAAACATGGTTTGAACCTCATTTATCAGACAATGAATTGGCATCGAAAAGAATGTCTCTTCTCCGTCAAGACCGTGCGGGACGCAGTGGTGGCGTAGCACTTTAGTACAACCAACAGTTATCATGCAGCAAAATGAACGATAATGATCTACGTGTACAGGATAATCTGTGGCGCACAATTAAGTCGACAACTGGATAGGACTGCATTGTTGACGTTATTTATCGGGCTCAAACCACAAGTGACGCTCACAATGTTGAACTACTTCAGAAAATTCGGCTTCTGGATGCCAGATATCAAACGCCACTCCTGGTTATGGGAGATTTCAACCTTCCAAACTTGAAGAAAAACGATATTTCAACGAATTACCTCGACGATGCGTCTCAAGAACTGATCTTCGATATTTCTTTTTATAACCACGTATTTGATAACACTAGATATAGAGGAAGTAACATGCTATCCGTCCTTGATCTAATACTAACGAGTGAGGAACACGCCGTCGAAAATCTCGGCTAGGAGACTCCATTGGGTTTTAGCGACCACCTGGTCTTCCTATTCGATTATGTTTGTCAAGCCTAAAGAATGAATGACATCAACGAAACAAAACTACAACTGGATATTGGAAGTCGTCACAATGATTCAAGATTTTTTTAAGATTCAAGATTTATGGTTGAAGAAGCAATTAACTTTACAATAACCACAGGGTGGAAATATAGGTACAAATGTATATATATAAGTATAAATAAAATCAAAATCAATAGGACAATGATAGCTTATTAATAGTTTGGGGAAAAATTCGTATTAGCTCTCATATAATCGTCAAGTTTTGATTTGAATATAGATACACTGTTTGAGCTTACCATATCGGAAGGTAGGGAATTCCAAGCAAAGCACACACGTACGGAATAAAAATACCTGCGGCAGTTCCGTTTGGAATGTGGTTTTTCCAACTTGGTCTTCGAACGATTTCTGACTGGAAACAAGACACCACGGACGTGCATCGTTCTCGGGTGAATTTAATAGAAAAGCTGTGTGATGAAATAAACCTACATTCCAGATTTGTGCCAAAGACAACGAAAAATTATTTACCTTCACATTGAGAAGCCGCACAAGGAAGTGGATTAAGATACGCAACGATGCATGGAGAAACTATGTCCACAATCCGATGCCAGATAATTGGGAAACATATCGTTTGTTATGGAAAAAGATCGCCTCTCTTACCACCAAGGACAAGCAGTCTCATCAAGCAATACTGCTGACCATAATGGAGTGGAACCCAATGTCCTGTACCAGATTGTTAACACCACATCAAAAATTAAGCCAGGAATCTCAGCACTACGCACACCTCATGTTCTAACTACGACTGCGTTCGAGGCGGCCGAAGTTCTTGCAGGTTACTACTGCAAAGTGTTTAGTCCCAAGGAACCAGTGCATCTCACGCCGCATTCGATCGGCTTTTCTGATGAAATACTAAACGAAATCACAATAAACAATGAGTCTGTCATGCTCAGATTTCTTCGTTCGAATACCACAAAGTAAAATGGAACAGATGGAATCACTTATTTCATCCTCAAACAATGTGCATCCTCATTGTGTGGTCCACTTAGCACGTTATTCCAAATTTCGCTCGAAAATAGTATCCTTCCCGTGGATTGAAAATCTGGTATCATTGCACCAATCTACAAGTGCGGGAATCGATCAGACGCTGCGATCTATAGACCAGATACGTTGTTGCCAGTAATTTTTAAAGTGCTAGAGAGTTTAGTAGCAGAAAAGATCACCCATCACCTCGAAACCAATAGACTGCTTGCGACTGAACAGCACGGTTTCATTTCTATCTTATCTTTTGCTCACCTTAAACGACTGGACTGAATGTGTTGACAATGGTTACTCCATCAACGCATGCTTTTTAGACATGTCAAAAGCTTTTGACAGCGTCAATCATAGTATTTTATTCCAGAAACATCAATTGCACCGGTTAAAAGTAAAATTTCTTGCTTGGCTAGAAAACTATTTGCGAAACAGGAGTGCCTAAGTCAGAGTTGACGGCGCCTCATCGAAACCATTTACCATTACGAGCTGTGTGCCCATGGTTCGGTTTCTGGACCAATTTTGTTTTTGATCTACGCAAACGACATTCCCGAGCGTGTTAAATGTAAGGTTATGCTATTTGTACACGATATCAAGCTTTGGAGATGCATACGTACAAATGATGACTGTGAAATTTTGCAGAGGAATTTAAACACATTGCACGATTGTTCTCCGAGAAACAAAATACCTTTTAACTTCCAAAAGTGCAAGGTGTTAAACGTTGGAAAGACCGTGAATTTCAACTACACTCTTGGGTCCAACAACTCGTCTGGACAACTGAAGAGAAGGGTTTGGGTGTTTGAACCAGTTTAAGTCTGAAGACTTCACTGCAGTGCAGAGCGGTATACAATAAGGCGTCACAAGTCTTGGTGTTATTGAAACAAATTTTCGGCAGATTCACGAATCAGTCGGTGCCCCGTATCCTAAACGCCTATCTGAGACCAGAGATTGAGTACGTTGTTCGGGCTTGGTCACACTGGATTCAGAAAGACATTAATCTTCTGCAGCGTATTTACCACCGAACCACAAAGCTTGCATCCGGACTAGCTGCTAAACCATATGAAGAACGTTTGAGGAGTCTTAATCGTTTCGACTCTGGCTGTCGTCGACTAAGAGGTGACCTCATACTGATGTACAAAATTACGCACGTCCTTAACCATCCATTATCCAAACTTCTTACACGCTCGCCACTCCGTGCCAGTCAGAAACATGAACTTAAAGTGCTTATTCCCATTTCAAGATCGAACTGTCGAATATATTCGTGTGCTGTACGTGTAAGTTTCACATGGAACACCCTCCCCTCCACTGTTACACACGCAGCCAACCTGGATATTTTTAAAGCTAATTTGGGCAAATACTTGAAAGAAAACCCTTATTTTGATACGATTTACAATACATGAGTTTACCTGTTTTTCATTGTATATACTTAATAACTCCATCCTATGGTTATTGTTAAGCTAAATGTTTTTTATAGCATTACAACTTTGAATCACTTTGACTCAATTAAATCACTGACAACGATTTGATATTGGGAAACACGTTGTTGAGTTCACTTGAATAAGCAACACGTGTAAATTGTGTTGCTGGTGTGATTGACAGAATACCGTCAGCAGACGAAGCATACACCGCTGGTTTATTCGAGAAATTTAAGCTAGTTGTTTTTAGATATCGCAACAACATCCTGCTCATGGGTGACTTTAATCTCCCAAATTTACTGAAAACAAGATGCATCCGGTCAATTTTGTTGATCGTTTTCTCAACGAAATATCAAACGAAATTCTTCTATCTAACCACATCTCAAGCAACACTCGCTTCAGAGGCGCAAACACGCGGTCCATACTGGATCTTGTTCTGACAAGTGAGGTGAACGTCATCGAAGATATCCACAATGCATCACCACTTGAAAAAATTGATAATGTAGTCATTGTTTGCAACTATATATCTCAAGAGCAGAGAAATAGTGACGCCTAAAAATGCTGAGGAAATTGATTTGGTTTCATTTTAAATGGCATTTCATAAGTCATAAACTAGGCACCGATTAACACTGAGACCAACAATTCTAGCGATCAATATTAGTGGAAATCTTACCCAAAAAATTGAACGGCACTCTTAAGGGATTGAAATTCTTGATCAGGAGTCGAACCACTGGAACATAAAATATTGTAGATGCTTGCATGTTGGACGTTTTGGGTAAAGCGATATAGCCAGGAAATCATGGTTGCCATGGTTTGACAGCAATATTCGTAGATACATGAATAAAAGAAAGCGGTCATGACGGGTGTTTCTTTCCAGCGAAAGCACCCATGACAATGAAACCTTCGAAGTTATAGGCAAAATGTGCACCTATCTAGTATGAAAAAATTGATAATTATGTAAATTATTTGTTTAAAGAAGCTAAATCGCTGTTGAAACGCTGGTTTTCGTAGAAATATAGCGTCTAAAATTTGTACATTGCTTAAGATCTATTAGAATTCTGTCTGAACATGAATGTGAACGAAAAGCAGTTCGTACCATCCCCCAGTAAAGTTCGGTTAACACAGATTGGACGTTTCACATTCCACTGCTTCATGGTACCAGCTCCGAAATGCAGGATATCCTTATCTCGCCAGAAATTGTTCATTTTTCGCATAAACTACTCGTTTAACACTCAGGGCCTTGTCTGGAAGGAAAACACTCAATGGGTTTGAAGATATCAAACCTGTTAGCATAGAAAAAACCGCTGGTACTTTAGTTGATCCTTAAGTTGTTGTAAGTTACCACAAGATGGGAAGTACGGCATTGTCCATAAAATGTTTAGAAGCGCCCGAACCCGTGAACTGGCTAACTACTGACAGGTTACACTCACTTCGGTTTTTGAGAAGACTATGGACCGACTGCTGAAAAAGGAGCTAGAAGATTTTCTTTTTACAACAAGTCAGTTAACAAATTACCGGCACGCAAACATTATCATGCGTATCCAACCTCATCACTACTCGCAAGCACTGGTTTGATGATCTTAATTTGGGCCACCAGAAAATTCTTGTCTTTATTTATATCAGTAAGGCATTTGGGCTTGCACAAAAAGAAGGGAGATCTGTTGGAAATAGTCCAACGGCGGGGGATAAAAATATTACAAGGATTGAAATCACATCTTGTGCCGAGAGTTTGTAGTAGATAAATGCAAAAATACAAAAGGAAAATGTTATAGTAAAAACAGACAAAGGAACGAACTCACGATAAGTGAAAATTCAATGTGCAATGCAAATATCCACATACAAAAATATTCCAGCTCCAAACTCCGGTGAGTCGCGTTGATCGGTAATTATAATTGACGAAGCTGGAAAATGTGCCGACAAGTCGATTTTGCTGTTAACCGTCGTGATTCGCAAACAAGCAATGATACAGCACCACGAAAAGCAAGCAGAATAAGAACGCGCACGGAAAAAGTATATTATAGAATGATCGTTGATTAAAACAAGCATAGATGGAAATGGAAATACAATTGAAAAAAGTGAAATTACAAGTTGCTACAGAACTCCCCCCCTAGAGCGTAAGTCAACAGATGAACGCTTGATACACCATTTATGGCATGTATTAAACCAGTCTTGCGAGGAACCTCACTCTACGGCCGGTACGTGTTTTAAAAGATGAATGGGTAGACAGTATGGGCGAGGGTCGATTGGATGTAGCGTCACTGGTCATCATAGGTTGTGTAGGTGGGGTCGAAGAAGTAGCTTCTAGTGATGGTTTTTCCTTGATTTATGCAGGTTTTCGGCAATCTATGCTTACTGAGCCCTCAGCCGTTGCGTAACAAAACGAAATATTTGGGTTTGCGTTCGATTACTTAAAATGGTCCTTTGTACGGATTTTTCAATGGCTTTCTAACAGCGTTAACTCGAACGAAGACATGGAGGGCAAGTTTTGAGGTCGCTGTGGATGAATAATGAGCGAACCAAGGTTATCACAGCCGGGGGTGGCAGTGCGGATGAGCTCTCACTGTCTACAAAATGCTCCCATACGGCGTTAGTCTCGAACAGCCTCTGACAACCAAAGCCCAGCTCCTGGCCTGCACGTGGCGGAACTGCTTCTACTGACAGGAGAAAGGGCGAAGGCGGGTGACTGGCGCCTCAAAACCAGTTTGCTCCGGCAGATGGAGCTCGTTAGCCTGGGAGGGCAGTCCATCTAAGGGAAGGAAAACCCTGATTTCAAACCTCCGCTGCCTTGCGGCATACCCGTTTGCGGGAAAGGCTTCGGGAGTGAACCCTGAGGAAAAATCCCTGCTGCCTTGCGGGAAGACTTTTGAGTCAAAGGCTCCGGGTGGGGTCCCCTAAGCTAACCCCCTACTTCGGCCTTGGCAACCGGGTAGTATGTCGCCTACAACAAGAACCATGGAATCTACTTCAACCACAACTCGCTGTCAAAATCACGTTCGCTACATTACATCACATGCCGATCCTTATATCCCACGACCCTCATTACACACAAGCAATGAATCTCGTCAAGATGCCCTTTCCAGCTCGCCAAACACAGAACAGCCAAGCCAGAGTGCTCACTTCCTGAAACCCCGTATGCCCTTCAAGCTAGCTGCATTCAACGTCAGGACCTTGAGGCAAACAGGACAACAGGCTGGTTAGCTCGTACACTAGAAACGATGAGAGTAGACATCTGCTGCCTATCAGAAACGCGCTTACACGACTCTAGTAATGTGATAAACCTATGCTCACCGAATAATACCGGAGTCAAGTTCCGTTTGCGTGTATCTGGTGATGAAGAGGCCCAGACAGCGGGACTTGCAGGAGTTGGTATTGCCCTGAGCTCACGCGCCGAGGCAGCCTTGATTGACTGGTTACCTGTCAATAGCCGTTTGTGCGCCGTCCGACTTGGTGGCTCATGCAAAATCAGTCAACACAGGCAGACCACCGTGCACTTTTCGTCATCGCAGCCTACGCCCCCACTGACTGCAGTGCTGATTTAGCGAAAGACGAATTCTACCGAGGTCTAGACGAATTACTGCGTAAAGCACGAAAGTCGGATATTGTCATCCTGGCTGGCGATCTTAATGCCCGAGTTGGCCGCCTCTCACAAAGTGAACGACACCTCGGTGGTCCATATGGTCTCGATTGCGTCCGATCAGACAACGGTGAACGCCTGTTGAGTCTATGTGCTGAGCACCGCCTATTTCTCAGCAGCGTCAACTTCCGACATTCCAAACAACGGTCAGCAACATGGAGATCCCCCTCGACAGGACTCTGGACACAAATTGATCACATTGCGATCAGTTATCGATGGCGTTCCAGTGTGCAAGACTGCAGATCATATTGGTCGACCTGCCTATCATCAGACCACGCGTTAGTCTGTGCAAACTTAACTATGCGTTTCAGCGGATCGCGTAAGAAAAATATCACGAGGCTGGATACGCTTAAACTATCAGATAGATCAGTGGCAGAGAACTATCTAACGGCCCTATCTAATGCACTCGGACCCCATCCCGATAATATTGAGGAGCATTGGGCTCAAATCCAAAGCGCAATGTATCATGCTGGCCTGGAAAGCTGTGGAACATCCAAGCGAACAGATTCCAACTGGATATCTGCTGCTACAGCCAAATTAATTGACCAACAGCGTTCCTTACCTCCGGGAGAAAGATATGATGAACAGCGCAGGCAAATTCGCCACCAGTTGAAGACCAGCCTCAAAACGGACCGAGAATCATGGTGGGAAGAGCGGGCAAGCGAGATGGAAGCAGCCCAAGCAGTTGGCAACACCCGCAAATTGTTCCAGCTTATACGCTCCACGGGACCCCGAATGCCCAGCGTGAGCGAACTCATCACGGAAGCAGATGGGTCGTTGATTACCAACAGAGAAAGGCGAATGGACCGCTGGAGGGAACATTTCGCTAGCCAATTCAATCAACCGCGACCACTCTCTGTTGCTCAGCCAAGTGGCTCCACCACTCAGTGGCCGGCCCCACAGGGACCACCTACAGAGGCAGAAATTCGCTCACACATAATGAAGCTTAGACGACGCAAGGCCCCTGGTTTAGACGAGCTACCAGCCGAACTATTCGTTGAAGGTGTCGACGTTTTGTGCAGTGAGCTGTCAGTGCTCTTCGGAAAGATCTGGAACGAGGAAACCATACCCAGCGCGTGGGGACCGTCAGCCATCGTCCCAGTATTCAAGAAAGGGTCGAGGAAAGAGTGCGGTAATCACAGGGGTATCAGTCTCATACCGGTGGTTTCTAAACTGTTTGCATCAATCATCCTGACCAGGCTTAACAGCTACCGAGAAGCAGAGTATCGAGAAGAACAGGCTGGTTTCAGAGGAGGACGCGGGTGTGTGGACCAAATCTTCACGCTCCGCCAAATTTTGGAGCAACGTTACCAATACGCACGTCCAACAATTATCGTCTTTCTTGACATACGAGCAGCCTTTGATTCCATTGACAGAACCGCTCTCTGGGACTGTCTCATTCGCCATGGTGTCCCACCGAAGTACGTAATCCTGCTCAAGAAGCTGTACTGCCACACCACCGGCAGAGTCAAAGCCTATGGTGATTTATCCAAGCAGTTTACCATTTCCAGCGGGGTTCGTCAAGGATGTCCGATCTCCCCATTCCTATTCAACTTTGCGATCGACGATGTCATGCAGGCAGCAACAGCCCAGCTACCGAATTGTGGGATCGACCTGCTCCCCGGTCGACGAGTTATGGATCTGGACTATGCTGACGACATTGCTCTCCTCGGAGAGGATGCTTGCGCCATACAAAGCGCTTTGGATCTACTCGTTGATCAGTTATTGCTGTATGGATTACATTCTCTCCGTCAAAATGCAAAGTGTTCCTACAGGATTGGACAGACCCAACACTTGATTTGACGATCGAAAACCATAAACTGGAAGTGACTGACAGATTCACCTACCTAGGGAGCTGCATCACCACTGGGGGCGATATCGAAGCTGAAATCACAGCACGGATTGCAAGAGCACGCCATGCTTTCGCTGGGCTACGGTATCTGTGGCGCCGACGCGATGTTGGATTACGCTTGAAGGGCAGAGTGTACCAGGCCACCGTACGAGCAGTTCTACTGTATGGCTGCGAGACGTGGACGCTGCGACAAGCCGATAGTCAACGATTATCGACGTTTGATCATCGCTGCCTGCGGAGTATAGCTCGTTCAAGCTGGCAACAGAAAGTCAAAAATGATGACGTCAGGAGGGCAGTCCTCGGCGATCGCTCTGTGCCAATTTGCGATCATATATCCATGTGCCAGCTGAGATAACTGGGGCACGTTCTCCGTATAGATGAGCGACGCCTTCCTCGCCTATCTCTTTTTGTTCTCGCTGGACCTGATTGGAAACGTCGCCGTGGCGGACATAGGAATACCTGGCGGAAGACCCTCAAGCGTCTAACAGCCTCACTAGCCATCGTGGGAACATCGCGCTTACCCGGTTGAGGTCCGAAGGAGCGTGAAGATATGTGGCTGATAAAACTCAGTGTGATGGCAAAAGAAAGGAACCAGTGGCGATAATCCTGCAGTGCTTGTGTTGCCGTTTATCAACGACCCTCCCCCTTCCCTTATTCCAAAAAAGACAAAAAAGATCAAAAACGGCATGTGTTAACAGACAGAAAAAAATCCCCCTCTTTTTTCTTTTTTTCTTTTATCAAGTACCTTCTCCATGGTATACTTGTTGGCACATCGTCTGTAAAGACTTGTGTGATAATAATAATAATAATGAGCGATCAGCAACGCGTGTAGGTACTCGTCTGATAGACTGGAAGTGTTGCTTTAGTCTCGAGCAGTAAGAACATGAGTCGATTTTACCCGTAGTGCGGGTATCCAGTATTATCTCGCCAGGCAGTCTCAGTGTTGTACCAAATACCAATTCTGAGAGGCAACAACTGGTGTCTTCTTTAACGGTGTTTCTAATACCTAGAATTACGATGGGAAGACGTTCGGACCACTCTGTTCCAGAACAAGCGTTACTAGCAGCTTTAAAATGACGATGAAAACATTCGACTAGACCGTTGGCTGCAGGATGATATGCAGTAGTAAGCTAATAATCACGTCCCAGTAAACGGCTTAGTTGACGGTACAAAGCGCTTGTGAATTGCGATCCTCTGTCGGTGGTAATGGAAGCGGGTACAGCAAAAATGGATATCCATGAATTAGCGAATGTTCGTGCGATGGTTTTGGTAGAAGTATCTCGCAAAGGAACTGCAATGGGCCAGTGTGTATATCTGTCGACACAGGTCAGGATATAACTATATGTTCGGGATACCGGTAAAAGACCAACGATGTCCATGTGGACGTTCTTGAATCGGCCGTCATGTAAAGAAAATGTACTCAAGGGGGCACAACATGCCGGTGGATTTCGCTGATATGGCAAGTCACACAGTATTCTGCCCATTGATGAATTTCGCGTTGCATATTGGACCAGATGAAGTGATCTGGTATGAGTTTTACGGTAAAGTGAATGCTGGGATGCGACAGTCCTTTAAAGTGATAGAAAATGTTCCGGCGATATATTTGCGGAACGAAAGGTCTCGGTTTACCGGTTGATATATCACAGTGGATCTTGGCATCGCAATTGACTAGTGGCAAATGGAAAATTTGAGTGACTTATTTGCGACAATTTCGGAAAATTCAGAGTCGTTTTCTTGATGACTGACCAGTTTTCTAAGGTCGAGTACTATGTTGTTTATCTGTCGGATAGTGCAACGCGATGAGGCGTCAGCGACTATATTGCCGTCACCATCGATGTGTCTAATATCTGTAGTGAACTGCGCGATGAAGTCAAGTTGGCAAATTTCTGTTGGAGAGTTTCGATCTGTCGGAGAACGTAACGCATAAAGGATTGGCTTGTGATCAGTGAACACAGTGAAGGTGCATCCCTCGAGTAGGTGACGGAAGTGTTTAATAGCAAGGTAAATGGCGAGAAGTTCCCGTCCAAAAGTGCTATACCTAGTCTGGGCTAGTTGTAACTTCCGTGATAAAAATGACAGTGGTTAAATTTCTCCGTTTACTTCTTGCTGCAGCATGGCTCCGACGACACATTGTGATGCGTCGGTTTTCAGCACCAAATGCGCGTTATCGTCGGTTTTTTAAGTGACTCAGAGCGGAAGCGTTGCTCAAAAGTTCTTCAACCTCACGAATGCGGATTCTGCAGCAGTTGTGATTGTCAACTTTTTGGGATTTCCTTTAGGCATGTCGGTTAGCGTTTGAAGTATTTTAGCGGCATTGGGAATAAATCGTCCTTAGCAATTAACGACGCCTAGGAAACGGCTTGAGCTTTTGATTGATTGTGGCATTGAGTATTCGAGTATGGACTGTCTTTTCGAGTAGTGGGCTTATTGCATTACTGTCAATCCTATGGCCGAGAAAATCAATGGCAGACTGGCCAAAAACGCATTTGTCGGGATTGATAGTAACGCCGTATTGGGCGAAGCGTTGAAAGACTTCACGGAGGTGTGGTGAGCTAGATACTAATACGTCGCAAGGACGGGAAATGCTTCTATTACCAGATCGACTCCGAGATCTAATTCTAGACGTTTTGGGGCGTTCGATGTTGGAGATAGTGAGCTGTAAGGATGCGGTTTCCATTGTCAGTGTTGCCACGGTGGCTTCCAAATTTAAGAGCTTACCACTTTCCGATATTTGATTAACGTTCGTCCTGTCAAATCGCTCGTGGATTTTATCCGCGAGTTCTGCCAATGTGTCAAGACAGTGTTTGTCGATCGACACAGCAAGGATGGCAGTGGTGTTGGATTTCAGGCAATTCAGCCAAAGTTGTTGTAAGACGTAATCGTCTAACTTTGTGTTGCCCACGAGGGAACGCATGTGACGCAACAGCTGTGAGGGGTTCTGTCACCGAGTTCTACACCAGTCAGCAGCTGCTCTCGCCTAGCTTCATCAGAAGGCATAGTACGCTTGAGTACAGCAGCCTTCACTGTTTCGTAAGTTGAAATATAGGGCAGGGGGTCAAGAACGTCTTATGCTTTTTTGATATGTAGGACGGTAACTGTGTTTGTACAAACAAAAACATGATCTGTTGTTTTGTGATTCGTCTGAAACGAAACATGCCCTCTACCTGGATGAACCAGACATGTGGGTGGCAGGGTCGAATGCTGGCGTGTTACAACCGATAGCATTCACTTGCGATTCGTTAGGATCAGACGACATTATGGCAAAATTTAAAAAATAACGGGAGTTCTGAGCAAAAAATGAAAAATGGGTTAACCAATTATGTAGTGGATAAATACAAAAATATAACAGTGATGAGGACGTGAGCACCAGAATACATATCAGGAAAATGTTATAGTAAAAACAGACAAAAGAACGAACTCACGATGAGTGAAAATTCAATGTCTAATTCAAATATCCACATACAAAAATATTCCATCTCTACACTCCGGTGCGTCGCGTTGTGCGGCAATTATAATTGACGAAGCTGAAAAATGTGCCGACAAGTCAATTTTGCTGTTAACCGTCAAGATTCGCAAACACGCACCACGCACCACGGAAACCAAGCAGAAGAAGAACGCATGTGGAAAACGTATATAATGGAATAATCGTTAATTAGAACAAGCATAGATGGAAATGGAAATACAATTTAAAATAAAGTGAAATTATAAGTTGCTACAAGTTCAAGTTTTCAAACCCATGTCTCTCAGTATTCGGATTATGCAAGACGACTTAATGCTAACTGGTCGCATAATACAATGAGAAGATATGGTCACGAGATCATAACGTGCTTAAAAGCGAAGGATACTACGCCTTAAACCAGGTTTTACGTTCTCAAGAATGATTGTTTTTGGTGGAACGCAGTTCTGAAATTGTTTATTGCGGCAATTAGGTGATAATGTATTGCCTATAGTCACTGGGAAACTGTAAAACACTAGACATATTGTTTACAAATTAGGTACTCCTGTACAATGGTGCTGTTGGAAAAAGATTTGACTCACAAGGGCTTGAAAGTTTG
>JACCGJ010020092.1:0-24687 GCA_013407085.1 Atriophallophorus winterbourni
CCAGGTCTCAGACAGCGCTATAACCTTCGGGTGTAGCTCGGCTACATGAAGAGAAAGTTCAGACCACTTATTTCTCATGCTGCACACATAAGCGTAAAACACAGTGGCACTGGATACGCGCGCTTCTAAGCTCAGTCGTGCTTTGCCCTCGATCGAAGCACATGGGGAAGCTGCACATTTTCCGGCGTACTACTTAATGCAGGAGAAGCAATATCGTGTGCATCTTGCACGACGGAAATGGAACGTTGCCTAACTATTGAGCCCTCATTTATAACATGGGAGCTGCCACTAGAAAGGCTTGACTGACTTCCTTCGCCATTCAAGCTTATGGAACGTTGCCTGACTATTGAGCCCTTATTTATAACATGGGAGCTGCCACTAAAAAGGCTTGACTGACTTCCTTCTTCATTCAAGCTAAGCAGATCATCATCGTGCGCACCTGATAGCAAGATCATAGGTGTGCGCACTCTGGTACGATCGTTGTTGATTCAGTGGCGTTTGGCTTCGCTTTAGGCTGAAGGGGAGCGGATGACCCTCCAGCTAAGTTAATCCCAGTCGGAGCTACAGTGTACTGCCTCCTATCAAAAGGAGGGTTGTTAGGCTTCACTTGGAGTTTGTCTAAAGTTATGTGTCCCGCCTTAGACAAAAACACATCGCGATCTGCCTGAAATTTGAAGTTGACTAGGCTCAGTTATGTTTAGTTTCCAAAAGGACAACAAACGGCTGATTTCTGCTCAGATTACAATAATCAACTCCCTTGAAAATCAGAGAGGATAATATAAACTAATTTACTTTGAACTTTCGGGAAATCTAGATAACATAACCAACATTATTAAACGAAAACCCTCTAGTAATAAACGCATACTATTAACCGAGCCTTTTGTTGTTTGTGAATACTTTCTCGTATATTTTTATGCATCCAATAATAAAAAATCTTATCCAGAGTTTATCACACACATTCATGCGATATTTTATATACCATTAGAATTGAGCACTCTGACATGTGTAAAGTTTGTAATCAAGTGACGATTCAATGGTTCAGTTAAGGTCACCTCAGTTCAGTTGCACAGGTCAGTGTGTGTCTAACGAGCCAATCGAGCGTCCAGAATTTTTTTGGTGAAAAGCTGCAGAGAATCAACCACCACTGCCAAAAAAATGTTTTCTCATTGTCCGTTAGATATCTTCGACGATCGCGACGACAAGAGATTATTCGGGATGTATTTAGAAAGCACCTCGTTATAAATGATGCTGGAAAAATAAAAAAGCAATTTCTCTTCACCAGTACGATGAGAGGTTAGATAAAAAATAGTTGTGCATTACTGGGATTCTATATTTTTGGTTCAAATTTTTTCACACTGTTCGCACCTTCTCTGCTGATATATGGCAACCGTTCACGTGCTTTGCCTATTTTCAGCAAAGTCATACAAGGGAGCGTTTTTGATCCATCACCCTTCTTGATTTTCCTAAACGATATAATATCGGTCATAACCAACTGTAAGATGTTGTCTACGAATGACATCAAAGTCATAGCCTTTCCATTTAACTAGAATGGCAACCATATATAGAAATTTCACTAAACATGCATTTTCTACTTCAATTGAGTTTTTGAAGCGATCCTGGGTTAGCAATATTAAATCTACATTAAAATTAGTGTAAATGTATTGTTAAGAAAGAGTCAATCATCTTCATTTCTTCAATTCTAAATATTCGAAATTTGAAATATGTTACCTGATTAAGCACTTCATCAGACAAGAAGACAGTTCATTTTCATGATAGACTAATCTATTTTGAACAATCAAAACAAAAGAATCGGAAAATCCACAACACAGAGCATCACAAATCTTCGAACATTATCCTTTGAACTTCAGTGCTTTCTGGAGCATCAATTGATTTTTCTTTCTAGCAACGCCAATATTATTTTTGTATCATAACAGATCGCTTACTGATTTTCTGGAAGTCATTTGTAAATAATGTTTACCTTTAATTTTATTGAACGTAACATTCCGCTTCAGAAGTGACCTCGAAAATGTATTCACGATTGTACATATTACGATTTCATTATACAAATATTTTGGTAATTTTTCATCACGCTTAGCATGCCTTGAATATCCAAGAATACAAAAATTTATTAAATTATTTATTTCAAATATACTTTCCCAATTCTTGAAATGATGATTGTAATAAACCCCTTTCATATATTTCACCAATTTACAATATTTCATGATAATTTGCCTTCCACTTATCCGAAAATGTATGAAAATACCCTCAGATAATAATGACGATTTCGTCATCATCGTTACATCTACTCGAAATTCGTCTCTTGTTGACATAGATCCTTCAGTAGGTACCAAATCAACATGATTCCCAAATTGGAACTGTACATTTTTTCTGTTAATTCTCCGCCTAATTTTTACAGACAGACTGTCATTTTAAAAAAGGTAAATTATATATATATATATATATATATATATATATATATATATCTGTGTGTGTGTTTGATGCGTCGAAGACATACAGGCGGTGGCTGAGGGTTATTCGTGGAGCAAGCGTCGGCCTTACTGACTGGCAACTCAGTTTTACTTATCGATGGACGTGCCATATCAGGGTGCTTACAATCGGACAGCAGTTATTCGGAGCACCTCTGAAACTATCACGGAAATAGCTCGAGCTCATTAATTATATAGTGGATATTTGGAAACTAAAATTCAAAATTTTACAGAGAAAATTAAAAGTTAAACAACATCATGATGAACGGAAATTCAATATCCTATAGTGTTATCCACTCACATTTTTTCAACATTCAACTTTGATGCGTTACGTTTATCTAGAATAATACCGAAAAATTTTACGGTGTGGTGACACGTCAATTTTTTGTACTCTTCGTGATTAACAAACAATCAGCGTCAGCAATCAAGGTAGAATAGAAAAAGCGCGGGAAAAGTATATATTCTGAAGTGCATTAATTAAAACAAATCGAAGGTTTGTTTGGACGAGAACTTTAGCCTTGTCATTTGCTAAGAGGGTTCATCATGACTGCACTTTATCCAAACGTGATTTGGTTTTATTGTCGTTAGACGAAGCTGTTAGGTATTTTGAATGCCAACCACTGCTTGGCAAAAGCTATCCAGTGATGATGCGCTTTGAAGTGGCACTCCGTTTTCACAAGCCACTCACTCGTGCTTGGCGCAATTTTATGTATCTACACTACAGTTAACTGCTACAAACTTCAGATAATCCCAATCTGTTATTCGGTGAGTGCAAGTGGAATCTGAAATAGAATATGTAGATATCTGAACAACTCATGAAAAAACAAGCAGGTTTTGCTGCAGCTCGTGATTAAGCGTCAGTGGCAGCTCTTGTGTAACCTTTAATTTCGTAAGTCCACCAGGAAACGGGATTGCTTCAGCGGCAATACAAGTGATCCCTAGCTTCGGGTTTCAAGGTCTGCTAAAACGCCGTTTGGAACGCTTATACTTAATTGAAGAGATTATAAAGCAGAACTTTGATTTGTCCTCACAAGCGATGCAAACATAAGTCTTAAAATAATTTATAAGTAAATCAATTTAAAGGCAAAATCAGAGGAAGCATTGGGAAGTTGAAGTGCAGAACTAAACAGCAGTGGACCACCACCGTTTCGCAGGTAATAGAAAAAGTGTAGCGCGAAGAAACCTGTCAGCAGCTTTTTCAGCATTCTATACTGAGTGTTACGTAACACAGATTTTTTTAATTGTCGACCCTGCCAGTCTGACCTTCTTATTTCCCGTAATATTGCCATTAAAAATTTTGACCAAGGCAATCCAGTCGAAGGTCTCAACCCTGGATTTTATTAACACATTTGATTCCGTGAATACTGCCTTACAGATATCAAGCTAGCAGCAAAGAGCAAACATAGTTTGTCATTCACATTTCGGGTAGGACACACGTAGACTAGCCAAACTGATTTGATAAGTAGGGTATTTTAGGTTTCGCAACTAGGTCCGCTTCTATTCCTTCAGTTAATGTATGATTTGCCATCTGCTTACAATTACCCATAATCTACATTCACTGATGAACTAATAATTTAATAAACAATTCTTGGAAATCTAAGGCATGCTAAACATGCGCATTAATTACAAATGTTTCTCAAACGAAGCGCGGTACTTCCAACATTATTGTGTTCCCCACGCTCTGAATAAATATTACGAATTTTCGCTGTTCCGTGAAGTTGCAATATATATTAAGTTCATTACCTTAATATGAATATCTTTATTTCATATATCTACATTGTGGCTCAGATTACTTTCACATGCCTGAAGGCTAGCCGTGGTAAGCATGTAGCCAAAGGAATCAAATACAGTACATTCAGGTGTTAGGCACACCAACAGTGCTCGGGTATATCAAAGGGCCATTATACCGTGTATGCAGTCCTTACATGGTTCAAATTGTTCTGTATAGAATGCAAAGTAGTTGTGAGGGAGGCTTATAGTATGCAAGTTCCCCTCTTACTCGCAACAATGCAGGACACAGACACAGAAATCCTATGCGCAAGTTGCGGCATCGCCCAAACAATACTGTTATTAGCAACGTAAGAAGAACAGCCAGCGAGCTCGAGAGGTAGCGCGCTCACCTATAAGTATGGAAACCGAGCCGCATATCAGCCATTTAGCTACAATTAACTCGCAATTAGCTTGCAAGAGCGCTGTTTCCGGGGGAAATATGAAAACTAGGAACAAAAATATTCTGATCCTAATCGAACAAGAGGCTTCTCTAAAGAAAGCTATATCATAACGCAGCTTATATCGTGAATGCGTGCAAAATCTGTTGCGTTTAGCAGACATTAAGCCCAATCTTCATTTTATTCGAGTCCATCGAATCGGTCTGTGAAAGAACGGAAATCAAGCAAGGCAAATGTTGGTCGAGTTCAACAATCAGAGAGACAGAGACTTGTTTCTTTCAAAAGCATATAAAGCCCTCAGATAGGATAGACTATGCGGTAAACGCGGAGGAGGAGTTATAATACTCTTACAACATAGCATTATAATCTGAACTCAGGCATCAAGATGGCCAACTTCGGCATCCAGCTGGTCTCGACAATCGTCACTGACGGTAAGCTCTCTTTTGCTTAAGGCTGCTTATACTAGGCAGTCGGCGCTTCTATGGAGGAGGACCAGGATTTTAGGGAACATCTTACCAGGTTGCTCGGAATTGCCGCAAGAGTCTATTTAATAGATGATTTTACCAAAACGGAGATTAATTTGAGCGAAAAGAGCACATGGGTACCCTAATATTAGACAAACTCATAAAAGCCAATTATGACCCGACAACGCAGCAGCTTTGCTATATTATTTTCGAAGTGTACATAGAATTGATTGCGGTGATGCGATTTACTCAGTTTTAACTCAGTACGGAAACAAATGCCTCCCTAAGCGGAATAGTTTTTTGCACGAAAGATGTAGCTCGGTTCCGACAGAATCTAGGCATAAATGAATCCGACGGACCCGAGGGTGTGCACCCTAAATTGTAAAGGAAATATCTAAGGTTCTAACAGGGCCTCTATGTAGGTTATACTAAAAATCACTCTGCAAAGGCATCCTACCAGATGACTGGAAGAAAGACATTGTCTTACCCATTCCAAAGGGAGGTTGCGCAAATATAGTTAAGTATATCCGACCGGTAAGCTTGGCTAGTGTTTTATGTAAAGCCTTGGAGAGACTTATCCGTGATCGGTTGTGCAGCCACCTCGCGCACATTTCATCATTTTGCACGGTTCAACATGGCTTTCTAAAAAGAATGTCATGACTCTCGAATCGTCTATGCATTTTAGATAGAGCTCCCAAGACACTGGATGAAGGCCAACGGGTAGAGGTCCATAATTTAAACTTTAGTAAGTCCTTCGACTCGGTTAGTCACATGTCCCTATGAATTAAGCTCGCGGCTTAATGCTTATCTGGTAAGTTTCACGACTGTATAACCAGTTTTTTCGTGATAGATCCTTCCAGGTCCATGTGAGTGATACTACCTCAGAATTAGCAAAAGTTAGCAGTGGGGTCCCACAAGGTATTAGACCCAATACTCTTTCTGATCTTCATCGATGATCTGGCATCGCAGTTGTCCTGTCCCTGCTACTTGTTTGCTAATGGTGTCAAATTCACCGTATCCGGTGATCACGGTGATTTGTTGAGAGATATTGAATAGGTCATTAAATAGTCGCAGGATCGGGATCTTCCTCTGAACTATAGTGAATGTCATCTGTTGTCTACAGCGGTCGACAAAATTACAATAACTGGAAATGACGGTAGCATTGACTATACATCTATTCAGAGGGTTAAGAATATAAGTAAAGTCGTAACAGCGGACTTTAAATAGGCTGTGCAATGAACCTCAGCCTCACAACTAGCTAGAGTAGAACTCTCTAGACTGAAAATCTATTCTGACATGTAGAACGCTATAAGTGTTTATGCCGTAATATACGGAGATTGTCAGACCGCATTCAGAATACTGCGTGCAAGCCTGGAGTCCCTTTTCCAAAAAGACATATTACTACTAGAGGGTGTCCAACGTCTGGCTTCCAAAATGGTTTACGGTATGTCTGGGAAACCCTACGAGGAACGTCGAATTTTTTTAAAGTCTTTTTTCATTTCCGCGTCGGCGTCTACGCGGTGACCTAATAGAAACCTTGAAAATCCTGAAAGCCTTAGGCGACGAGAGTTGTCAAAACCTGTTCTCTCGAGCGATCAACCCTTCAATTAGAAGCTCCTGAAAAATCACAATCGCCTGTATTTTATGGAACACTTCTTTACTGAAAAAGTGGTAAGCTTCTGTAACAAGCTGCATATCAGTAGATGCATTCAAAAGGGTTTGGGATGCCTCGTGGCATGTGCCCTTCCCTGACTTCTTTCCTTGAATATGCAGGTCGCCTGTCAACAGAATTCGCATAAAAATGTTTTTTAATTTAAATTTATATGGTTTTTACAACGATTCAAAAACAACAACACAAAAATACAATTATATAATGCGTCGTTATAAATGTCATGTTTCAAATGTACGCACATATTTTCAATAGCTCACCTCTAACTGGCTTGGTGAAGAGAATACATTTTCTTTTTTTCTAGTCGCAACTACAAATAGTGGGACTGAAGAACGGCTTGGAAAACACCTGACGTATCATCTCAAATGTGTGAATATCACAGTGAATAAAAATCACAATTAGAACTCACTATCGATCTTGATTGGTCGAATAATCGATAGTTCGTTCACTGTCTATACGACAGAGGGTGCCCTCCTAACACCTCCCCCTTTAAGCTTGGTTGTCGTATGACTTCATTTTTGGGTTCACTTGCAGGCGGTTACTGGAATACGTCTTCGATCAGTTCGTCTTCTTTGTCTGCATTCCGGAGAATTAATTCGAGGGTGATCTTCTTCCGTTGGCTTTGTTTGTTCTGCGTTTTTGAGGTTGAATTCACCCAGTAGGATTTCCAATGGAGTTTCCTGTATACTTGGGGAATTCCGTTTTGCACCTAACGCCCTTAGTTGATCTGCATGTCGTACCCACGTTTCTTTTCCAACCATTATCTCGTAGCAAACGTGGCCCACGATCTTGCTAACGATCCCCGGGGTCCATTTGATCTCATCACCACGGTAATCCTTGGCGAGGACATTTTGTCCGACCATAAATTTTCGGAGTTTTGCACCATTATGTCTATTACATTTGGCTTTCATTTTGAGATTTTATTGGTATGATTCACCGTGTTTGGTCGCATGAGATCGAAGATGGTTCTCGGTTTTTGCCTTAGCATGACTTCCGCAGGCGATATGGCTCCAGGTACGTTAGGATTAGGTGTGATTCGGTGGAACGTCAAAAATTTCTGCAGAACGTCTTCCGTATTCCCTTCCCCCGTTGCTTTAAGCATTGCTCGCTTGAAAGTGTCCACAAACCTCTCCACTTGTCCGTTCGATTGTGGGTGATATGGCGGTGTGCGGATGTGCTTCATACCATGTTGTCGGCAAAATGATCCGAACTCATTCGACGTAAATTGGCTTCCATTATCGGTCACCAATGTCTTTGGATAACCAAATCTAGCGAAAGTTTCTTGCAGCTTTTTGATTGTCGTCCGAGTTGTTGTGTTGGTGAGAGGGAAACTTCTGGACATTTGCTGTGTGAGTCCACCAGTAGGAGATACGATATTCCGCTCAGTGGGCCCGCGAAATCCAAGTGAATTCTTGACCAGGGTTCTGTGGGATTGGGCCATGGGTGTGGTTCACACTTTGTCGGTGATTTTAATGCCGATTGACATTTAGAACACGAGCTAACCAGGTTCTCAATGTGTGAATCCATAAGGGACCAGTACACGAAGCTGCGCGCTAGCGCCTTCATACGATTTATCCCGGGATGACTTGTGTGGAATTGTTTGAGTACTGTCGAACGGAGTTTCTTTGGAATTACCACTCTATCCGAAAACATGAGACACCCGTCCACGATTGAAAGGAAATTCTGACGATGTCGGAATTGTTGTAGTTCTGGGTCTTGTACAGATATTGGCCATCTGGATTTGTGGTATTCAAAAACCTTTTGGAGTACGGGGTCTTCTAATGTTGCATCTCGAATTTGGTCAACTGTTACCGGCAGTTTCATCATAGTGGTGGAAAGTAAACAACTGATGTCAGCATCCAGAGTTGTTTGGGCTACCATGTCTTCTTCTATTGTGTTTTCTGTTATCAGTCTTGAGAGTGCATCCGCTTGTCCTATTTTCCCGGTGGAGATGTACTTTATGTCGAAATTATAGCCCAGCAGGATGGTTGACCAACGCTGTAGTCTGTTTGCTGTGTAGACAGAAATGCCCTTTTTTGATGCAAAAATAGCAAGCAACGGTTTATGGTCCGTCAGCAGCGTGAATTTCCGGCCGTATAGCATCTCATGAAATTTCTTGATAGCGAAGATGATGGCAAGCGCTTCTTTCTCGATTTGGCTGTAATTCCGTTCAGCTGAGGTGAGTGATCGTGCTGCGTGAGCAATGGCTTTTTCGGTTCCATCCTTGAAAACATGTGAGATAACTGCACCGATTCCGTAGCTGGAAGCGTCCGAGGCTAGAACGATTGGGAGCCTTGGGTCGTAATGTGTCAGTAAAAGATCTGAGGTCAGCATCAACTTTATTTTCTCGAAAGCTTGTTGGGTCTCTTCTGACCATATCCAAGGGATATCCTTCTTCAGTAGATTATTGAGAGGGCCGCGTAATTTGTGCAATGATGGTAAAAATTCGCCATAGTGGCTGACCAATTCGAGGAATGATCGCAATGTTGGGATATCATGTGGTGGTGGCATATTCTGAATTGCATCAATGTTTGATGGGTCTGGCCGTCGACCATGACGATCAATGATAAATCCGAGATATCTTATAGATTCCATGAAAAATTCACATTTTTCGGCCCGTAAACGGAAGCCATATTCGTTTATGCGTTTGAGGACTTCCTTTATACGATCACGTAGTTCATCCACATTTGATCCGACTATGATTATATCGTCGAGATAGGCAGCAGCATAGGGTAAAACTTGGAGCATGGTATCCATGACCTGTTGGAAGATAGCAGGTGCAGTCTTGACACCAAACGGTAAGCGTTGGTACTGGAAGAGCCCACGGTGAGTGTTGATGGTTAATAGCTCTCTTGATTCTTCAGCGACCTCGATTTGGAGGTAAGCTTCCGATAGGTCCAGTTTTCCAAAACACTGACCACCATTCAATCTGGCGAAGAGGTCCTCAGGAAGAGGTAGTGGGTATTGATGATCTGCCAAGGATGCATTTAGACCAGTCGAATAATCCGCGCAAACTCTCAGACTACCATTCGGTTTTTTGACAATCACAATTGGTGCTGCCCATGCTGAGTAGTTGACGGGTTTGATTAATCCGGCGGCTTGCAGTCTGTCAAGTTCTTTGTCGACGCTTTCCAAAAGAGCGTACGGTACGGGGCGTTTGGGACGAAATGTTGGGTTCGCATTCGGCTTCAAAGTCAGCTTTGCTGAAGTTTTCCGGCAATATCCAAGGCCATCTTGGAAGACTTTCGGAAATTTGAGTTGAATCTGTTTTACCCAGTCATCTGTCGATTGATTCACGGCATGGCACACAGTGTTCAGTGGGAAATCAAGTAACTTCAAATTTACAAGCCAATCCAGGCCAAGGAGATTCAAGTTCGGATGCTTTGACACGTAACAGACACCTTCTAGTTGTGTGTCGTTGAAGGCAATACAGCAGGTAATCTGGCCAATGAGATTTAACTTTCCTCCAGATGCGCTGCGTGCAACATGACTGGTGGGATTTATGTTTGGTTTGCCAACCGATCGCCAAGTGTCTTCCGATATTATGGTGATGTCGGAGGCAGTGTCAACTTGAAAACGGGTGGGCGTGCCATTTAGCGTGACGGCATCACGGATAACGTTCTCCAAGAACACCTTCAATACACCACGGGTTTCCTCGTAGATGAGGCCGGAGATACGCTTCACACCACCACGGCGTGCAAGACGACGAATGGCGGGTTTCGTGATTCCCTGGATGTTATCGCGGAGGACTTTGCGATGGCGTTTAGCTCCTCCCTTTCCCAGACCTTTTCCTCCTTTGCCACGACCAGACATGATTTATCGATACGAGTATATTAACCGCGTCGCAGTTTTCTCTGCCGTACTGTACTGTTGTTGGCCCAGCCCGTGTGGTCGGAGAGAACGCAACCGTCACTCAACTCGTCTATCTACCGAAATGCCAAGAGTATCACAATAGAGCAAATGTGTGAATATCACAGTGAATAAAAATCACAATTAGAACTCACTATCGATCTTGATTGGTCGATTAATCGATAGTTCCTTCACTGTCTATCCGACAGCAGAGGGTGCCCTACCCTAACAATACCAAAGAAAAATGGATCAAAATTGGCAGTGACGGGCACTCCTTTGAAGCTTTCCACCGACAGAAATTTTGAAATCTCAATTGGCTTATCAGCCATTTACAGTTATGTGCCAACTAAACTGAACTTCACATGCCAGTCATCAAAAGACAATATATTGTTACTCCACTCGAAAAGATTTCCTTAACTGATGATGAGGTTAAACTTGGTCTTGCAGCAACTAACCCTCATAAATCTGCTGGTTCAAACAACATTCACCCTCAAATTATAAAGAATTGGCGCCAATACTAGTAGAACCTGTGGGTCGTCTTTTAAAAGATTTCCTGCAACATAAATATATTCCGAGTGTTTGAAAGCTGGCTGATGTGTTTCAAATACATAGAGGTGGCAGTCGATCCTTAGTTTGTAATTACAGACGTGTAAGTCTTACTAGCATCCTTTTTAAAATCCTGGATTAAATTATTAGGGATAGGATCTGTCGTCATCTAGTTGATTGCTCGTTGCTAAAATCTGCTCAGCACCGCTTCCTTAAAGGGAAGTCAGGCTTAACAATCCTGTTGTGTTTTCTAAATGTGGTCACCATGAAGCTGGATAAAGCCCAACGAGCTGACATTTTTACTTGGATTGTTGCAAGGACTTTGAATCGATAAACTCCAGATTGCTTGAAATTAAACTTGCTTACATGGATATCGATCGTCTTCTGGAGAACAGGATAATAGGCTTCTTAAGCAATAGATTTTTTCGTGTCAAGATAGGCAGCATGTATTTGTCGAAAGTAAAAGTTGTTAGTGGAGTCCCACAGGGTTCCTTACTCGGACAGCTACGTTTCCTCCGTTTCATCGATGATTTGGCAGCGTCACTTAAGTGTCTCTGCTATTTTTGTGGATGATGTCAAGTTTAGCGGATCACTAGATGAACAGGATCTTCCTGAGGATATAGAAAAGTTCATCAAGTTGTCTGCTACATGGAATCTGCCAGTTAACTTCACTAAATGCTATCTCTAGTCTAAAGTCATTGAGAAGCTAGAGGTTGCTTGACCAGATGATATACTTCAGATAAATAGGGTCCCGAAAGTTCGTGACTTAGTTATATAGGTTTCAGCGGACATTAAATGGGTTGATTAATGTGCAGCGGCTGCACAACGCGCTAGGAGAGAGCTTTTTCGCCTTCGATTAGTTTTATCCTGCAGGTCCTCAGAGGTTTTCATGCCATTATACATAGCGATCGTGAGACCACATCTCGAGAATTGCGTTCAAGTATGGTCACCTTATTTGGAAAAAGATATTGCCAAGCTGTAAGGTGTTCAACGTCTAGCTACTCGTATGATTGTAGGGCAATCGGGTAGGTCGTATGAGGAACGATTGCTGAGTCTCGAGCTCTTCTCACTAAAAAGGAGGCGGCTAAGTAGAGACCTGATTGAAACCTTTAAAATCATGTCAGGTTTCAATACTATTCGTCCCAGTGAATTATACGCTCTGGCGCCACGTGTGGGTAGTCGAGGCCACTCATTATAACTGGCCAAGCGACATGTCAGGTCCAATGTTCGTAAGTTCTTCTATAGCAAAAGGGTAGTGAATTACTGGAATCGACTTCCTGAGGAAGTTGTTTGTTTTACTTCGGTAGGGGGTTTCAAGAATGGACTTGATTCTGTGTGGCCTTCATTATTTCCTGATTTTTATCTGTAGGGAAATAGTTGGTAAGATCCTCATATTGCCTCTGTAACGCACGAATGTTTCTCCTCACTCATTGGTGAGGGGAGTTTTCCTGTTACATTCCAGATTTTAACTGCGGGGTTCTTGATTAAAGGTCAAATTTTCTTGCACGCCTAATTAATTTTGTTTTGGTTTGAGAAGTATTCTACTTCTCAACTCTTGACCTTCGAAAAGAAGTAGAGCATAAATACAGCAAAAAATGAAGGTCAATCTCGCCATTCTTAGACACCAATATTTGTGGCAAGGAAGACTGCTCCAAAGCCGTCACTGAAGGAATTACGTTAAGCAGTTGCTCCACATGTTTCCACCCGCGGGTTATGAACGTCCGAATTAAAAGAGCATCGACAGAGCACAAAGCTGCTATGGTTTTGCGAACACTGTTCCAAAAAAACGATTATCCGCTATCTGCTTACTTTGCACGATCAGCAGAAAAAGATCATCTCGTCACTGGAAGCACGGGTGAAACTACTCGAAACGAAGTTCGAGAACCACCTCATTCTTCTAAGGACAATATCCGCTGACAGATTGCCGCCAGCTTGGCTACTCCGAAGTGATTGCTGCGTCACCTCGTGTGACTATTGATCTCCATATCTCGAAGTCACAATTAGTCCAATCGATGGATGCAACATGTCCTCCCGATAATCAACAGAAAAAACCCTATGCAGAATTCCAGTGATGGGAGAATGAAACTTATCTGTACAAATGTGCCCGATTCCAAGTCACGGTGTTTCAAAGAACGTCTACCTGAAGACCATTTGCAATGGGATCAAATTTTTTAAACCCTTCAACTTTTCTCGGAAGCACTGTGTTGTTGTTCAGGCTTCCGAATTCGCCTAACCGAGGAGAACCCAGACTTCCAAAGGTTGTCATAACCGAGGGTGGCAGTGGGGATAAGCTCCCACTGTCTATAAAATATTCCCATATGGCATGCGTCTCAAATGGCCTCTGACAACCAAGTTCAGCCTATAGCCTGCACGAGTGGCTCTCCGAGCCCGGCGGATCAGCTTCTACCAACAGAAGAAGGGGCAAGGGTGAGTGACTGGCGCCTGAAAACCAGTTTGCTTCGGGCAGCTGGAAGTCGTTAGCCTGGGCGGGCATTTCATCTAAGGGGAGGAAAACCCTGATTTTAAACCTCCGCAGCCTTGCGGGATGCCCAATCGCGGGAAAGGCTTCGGGAGTAAACTCTGAGGAGAAATCTGGAGTACAGTCTCGTATACGGTCAGTTAGTGCACCCCACCTCTTTCTGTCAACTCCCTGCTGCCTTGCACGTCGCACTTGGTTGTGCAATGGCTAGAGAAGCTGAGTCGAACGAACGCCGAAAGGTGCTATGGACGCTGCTTTGTACCCTAATTCCCAAGACACTTCATGACTCAAGGATTATTACAAAATATCGCTAATGCTACGGCGTTCCCAGTACGCAACACGCCTTATGCGTCCCCAGCGGCTGGGGTGAAAAATAAGCACGCTGGGTCCCTTAATACCCGCTCCCCACTGTCTATCTCATTTTAAAATTTTAGAACGCTCCTCAATCCCGGTAGTAAATGTATCAAGATGCGCAGTCTCTGCGACTATGGTGTGAGTATAGGCTGTTTGTCGGAGGTAAAAATCCCGTGAACTGGCTGCATTCGTATCATATTTTGGTCCGCTCGCGCTGGAAATCATCTGTTGAGGACTGTAGGGCTTATCGTAGTGCGGAGACTTGCAACGCTAGCGGTACAGATCACGTCTTGCTGCGCTCGAGAATCGAAATTCACCTCAGCTCTCGTCCGAGTTCCCGCTCCACTAAACGAATACATACAGCGCATTTAAATGACAGTGAAAAGTGCCTCACTCTATCCAATTATCTCCCCTCCGAGCTAACTAAATTTGAGGTTTCGGAAGAATCCAATGCTTCAGTCGACTCTAAATGGACTCATCTGAAATCAGCGCTACAACGAGCCTCAATAGCGGGGATCGGGATGACTCCCTAGAAACGGAAAGACTGGCTATACTAGGAAAACTTGAGGTAATCCTACAAAGCTCGCGAAGCGCAATTGTCGGGATCGTCAGCCTCAGAAGACAAGCCACGCATTTTGCCAGGCACGATCGCAACACGTATTGGGAATGTTTAGCTAAAGAAATGGAGAAATGCTTCGAGTAGCGGCCAATTTGGCTCACTTTTTCGCCTGCTCCGTATTTCTTCAAGCCGACGAAATTCGACCGAACACCCACTTTGCGATTTGAGCGGCTCAACGCTTTGCGAAACGGAAAGAAACGCTGGGCTGAGCATTTCAGCATGTTGCTAAATCGGCAGCCGCCACTGACGGCACTACTAACGGCTGTAGCAAGCGAGACATATAATCTTTCCTGCGATCACCCAACGCGCGAAGAAATAATCGGAGCCATCGGCCGACTAAGAAACAACAATTCCTCTGACGAAGACGCCGTCCCCTTAAGGTGAACAACGCCTGTTCCTCCGTTCTGATTGAAACACTGCATGATTTGTATCATAAGATATGGAAACTATAGGAGCATCAACGCGACTGGGGCACTTCACTTCTGATCCCCATCTTGAAGAAAGGTAATGCCTCATTGTGTGACAACTACCGTGGCATCAGTCTAATTGACATCGCCGCGAAGGTTTTTGCAGTGATTCTCTTATGCCGCTTTACGGAGGAGATTGATATACGTACACGAGTGAACCAAGGCGGTTTTCGTTGAGGTCAGGTCTGCGTCGACCAGCTGTTCACATTGCGTCGGATTCTCGAACATTGTTACCGTTATCAGCAGGCAACAACAGTTTGTTTAATCGACTTCGAAGCCGCCTTCGACTCCGTCGACCGAGATTCGCTGTGGAGTGCGATGCTGGCGCAAGGTATGTCAGAGAAACTTCTGCGCATGATGCAAGCGTACTATTCATTCACGTAGAGCCGAGTACACGCATATGAAATGGTGTCCTTGACGTTCCCCATTAGGACTGATGGACGGCAAGGGTGCCCTTTGTCCCATGTGCTATTCAACTTCGCGATCGATTGGACAATGGAGCAGTCGCTTACAGATTACGCTGGTGTGATTCTGAGTCCGAGCGTCTCGATTGCGATTTGGAGTATGCCGACGACATCGTAATCTTGCGGGATGATCCTGGAACGCTTCAGACCATCCTGGAACGCCTCAGCTCATTTGCTTCTATGCTGGGGCTACGAATCAACACACGCAAAACTAAGTATTCCACCACCGCCATTGCACCTCATCTGCCTCTCAAGATTGATGGGGAGAACTTAGAGATGGTGAACACTTTTCGTTACCTTGGTTCGTCCGTGCTACCGTCAGGTACAGCCAAGGATGAAATACCGACTCATGTACAAGCTGCGCGCACGGCGTTTTCGCGACTACGTTGGGTTCTTTCTAGCGGTAGAAGCATCATCCGACGTACGAAGCTGCGCATTTACAAAGCGGCGATTCGCCCAGTTCTCACTTATGGATGCAAGACGTGGTCTATGCGGGTAGAGGATATGCGGAAACCAGAGGTGTCTCCGACGAATCCTCAATGTTCAATTGGATGAGCGAGTTACGAATGACGAGGTTCGCCACCGTTGTTTTGATATATCTTGCCTGAGTTTGAAATCGCGACAACGCTGACTGAGATGGTTTGGTCACATCCTTAAACGCACGGACGCTGAACTAACCAAAGTAACACTATCGCCGACACCCTGCGCAGAATGGCGTTGTCGTAGCGGAGGACAAGTGAAGACTTGGCTCGCCACGGTGAGATCGGACGTGGAGCTACTTGGTCTACGATCGGTTCACGGATGGCGCATGTGGGACCGGACCTGGCTTACAATCTGCGCGGATCTCGCTTCTAACCGCCGAGGGTGGGTGGCTGCAATCCGCGACGTCAACGAAGCCGACTCATCCTCCAGGAAGAGATAGTAGCACAAAAGTAAAAAGTAAAGTAAGACTTCTCCGTGTCACAATAAACTCTCTTGAAGCAGCTGAAACCGTGCTTCTCCCAACGTACACACTTCGGAACTCCCTTACCCCAGTCCGAATCTTCGCGGACCTACCATGGGCAGCACGTCAAGCCAAGAAAGACTCTCTTTTGACACGGAAGCAGGACAGTGACCATCGTAGAATATATATAGCATTCTTGTGATATCCTACGCTAACGAATGCCAAAACAACATTCACGACAGTGAACAATGGCGTTTCACACAACAGCAAACTGACATAACGGGCACACTTACAACATCGCTTTAACATCTAACTAAGTCACCGAACTAAAAATGCAATGCCCCCCGAATTACCAAGATAACATTCCAGTCCGAAAGTATGGTCGCGTTGACGCTCGACTGTTGGTATGTGATCAGATAGAAAGCTCCCTTCCGGATCGGCTTTCTTGATGGTACACTTTACGACGCCCAACTCCACCGCGATACACAGTCCTGTTGCCATACAACCACCCGAAGTTTCATGAAAAAATTCTCCGAATTACAACTGCTCCATTCGACAAAAAATTCGTTTTCATTGACATCACGGAAACTTTTTTGATCCCAACCATATTAGATACTGAACTAATTTCTCCCAAACATTCTGTCATTCCGCATTGATCGTGAGACTAGTGGTGGAGGAGTCCTATTGTATTACAATCAAGCACTGCGCTGTAAACCAAACCAAGACCCTGATCTATCTGTTACTGACACTCTGTGGTGTAGAGTTTGTCTGCAGCGCGAAGATGTGGCCTTGTTATGTGTGATCTACCGACCTCCAAATGCGGAATCCAGTAAGGATTCTTCTTTGCTGACTGCCATCTGACTCAGACATTCTCAACACTTCACTCATGTCCTAATAATGGGAGACTTTAACTCTCCAGGTGTATCGTCAGGCTCGCTCATCCATCAATTTGGAAGTGACTTATCAGAATTGATTGCTACCCATCCGCTGTACAGCCTTGTCAAGGAACTGATACGATTGTGCGGCCACTAGGTCCAGTCCACCACAGACAATAACGAATACTTCGCTTTGGGATTTAAAGCGAAGCGAAGTTGCGAAGCGAAGCGAATATTGTTGAATATTCGCTTCGCTATCGCCATGGCGAAGGGCAAAAAACTTCGCTAAAAATTCGATATACTTCGCTTCGCTTAAAACGAAGTGCAAGTTCAAACTTCGCCGTAAACGAATATTAGCGAAGTCTTCGCTAAAAGCGAAGAGTGTTCATTTTTGTACTTTAATATTTTAACCCTTTGTCTACGGGAATTGTTTTTGATGTTGAAACTTGTTGACACTCGACTGGCTCTAAAAAGAGTCCTGCGAGGATCAGATGACAGACACCGCCAGACAAGTGCACTACGATGGTGACTGAAGGTACCGACGTAAGCTACTGAGCAACCGACTGCTTGTTTAATTGCTATAAGCTAACATTTGAGGTGGTAACTAGAGTTACCGTCAGTAGACAAAGGGTTGTACTTTTTTGTACTTTAATATTTTAAATGTATTCGCGTAGGTGTGTGGCCGGATGCGAAGGGCGTGGGTGTTTTGATCTGCTTGGGTGTTTGCCGCTCTGCGTGGGTGCTTGCCGCCTTGCCTGGGCGTTTGTTTCTTTTGCGTTCGTGGTTGGAGGACTATAAATAGGATGAAAATTTAATTGTCTCATCATAGTCTCATCATGAGCCCCCCGAAGACGCACCACAAGTCGGACAAGGACAAAGACTCGGCCTCGGCCAAGAAGTCCAAGAGGAGCCCGACCCTCAAGGTCAAGCTGCCGTCCAAAGACCCGTGGACCCCCAAGTCCTCCAGAAAGAGGTCTCCGCCGCCGTCAGATGATGATGATGATGACAACTTTCATCACACCACCTACCGGCACAAGCCTACCAGATCACCGATCTGGAACTTCTTCAAGAAGGAGGCTGTGAAGAAAGGTGCGAAGGAAAGAGAAGCTCGAGCTATTTGCCAAGTCGAGGATTGTGGCCAGTCCATCGCCCGGCCTCAGGGAACCCCCCAAGGCATGGTCGGCCACATCATGTCGAAGCATCCGGACGTTTCTAAGCAGTTTCTGAACCAGAAGGCCAAGTTGGAGACTGAAAAGGTGAGTTAGACTCAGTTTGACGCAACCTTCGCTAAACTTCGTTTACACTTTGCTATACTTCGCAATATCTTGCCATATACTTTGTTATAGATCGCTTAGTACTTCCAAATACTGTGCATGAACATCATTATACTTTGCAATAGTTTGTTGGAAATGAAGCTCAACTGTTTTTTCTTTATTTTCTTTCCAGAAGAAGCAGCAGCAGTCCCAGTCCAGCTCTTGGCGAGTCAAGTTCGGGGAGTCATCCAAAACCTCTTCAAGAAGGCTATCAGTGACCCCGATCACCCAGTACTACAAGTCCGGCGGCAGCGCCAGCGCTCCCAAGAAGTACAACCCGAAGAGTCCTCTCCAGCTGAGGACCAACCTGGAGATCATGGCCTACCTTGCCGGTGCCAACCTTTCGTTCAGCCATGTGGAGAATCGCCACTTTATCAGGTATTTAAAATGACAAATTTACAATTACAAGTTGTTACCTTCTTACTTGAAAGATAATTTTGATTTTACTTTGCTATACTTCGCTTAAACTTCGCTATACTTTGTTATATATTGCTATTTTTCGATTAAAAATCACTATAATTTGGATATATCGCTATTACCTTCGCTATTATTCCAGGTATTCTCAGTCGCTGGACCCGAAAATCAACATCCCCAGGCAGATCATGTTTTCCAGGCACATCTGTACCCTCCTCTTCAAGAATGTAGAGGAAGCCATGGAGAAGAAGCTCGCCAAGGACCTGGCCAACCTCATGGGAGTTGGATTCACCAGTTACATGTGGACCAGCCGCTCCAACCAGGGGTACCTGAGCTTGACTATCCACTACATTGATCCAGACTGGGTCATGCAGAGATTCACCATGGACTGCAGGATGGTGGTGGGTAGGCACGACTCGGAGGTGGTGGGCCGCTACCTCAACTCCATGCTTGGTGCCATCAAGAACCTCAAAGACAGCACTGCGACCATCATGGTCACGGACGCCGAGGCCAAAATGAAGAAAGCTGTGAAGAACGCTGACAAGATCAGCAAGCACCTGCTTTGCGTCGACCACGCAATTAACAACGCCCTCAAGTATGCCATGCAGATCGAGGAGGTGGGCGACTTGGTCAAGCTGTTCAGGGCTCTGGCCACCGGGGTCAAGCGTTCTTCGGTCAGGAACGATCTCATGAGGAAGAAGGCAGCTGACTTGGAAGGTGAGTGAGCGCAATATTCGGTTAACTTCGATACTGTTCGCTACAATTCGCTATATAATTTGCTATGTTATTCGTTATACTTCGCTATATTTGCAAAGCTTCGCCATATTATTAGCGAAGCTTCGTTATTATTTGCTATAACTTCGAAGTTTAGAAGTCATTCCTTTACAGTTCCCTTCATCAAGATCGTTCAGTACAGCAAGATCCGCTGGTCTTCAATGTGCATGACCATCACATCCATCGTCCGGAACAAGGCGGTCCTGCTGTCGCTGAAGGCTGATGTCTTCAACACCCCTTCAGACTTTGCGGCCCTCATTCCAAACAAGCTGCAGTTTCAGGACCTGGAAGACCTCCTCTGGCCCCTCGAGCAGATCAAGGAGGTCAGCAAACGTCTCCAGGCAGATGAGACGCCCACCCTGCAGCATGTCGTTCCGGACATGGCCAAGATTTCCATGATGTCCGCCTCCGGGATCAAGCTGTTCGCCGACTTCAAGGATGCCACCAAGGCATTCATCAAGAAGTTCCAGGAGGAGATCAAGATCAGAGTTCCCGAGCTGGGCAGGAACGTGGACCTCTACCAGATGGCGCACTACCTGAACCCCACTCAGAAGGCCGTGTACCTCAGGACCAGGTCTCATGGTCACCTCTTCTACGAGTGCGAGCAGAGCATCAAGTTGCTCTTGGCCAACTTGGCCCCAGCCGCCCCACCATCCATTCAGATGCCGGAACCCGCTTGCCAAGATCTTGAAGGTTTTCTCCAAGAGCACCATGACCTTGATCTTGATCCGGAATTGGCCTTTGGCAGCGTCGACCAGTCCCAGTCCCAGTCTCAACCAGCCCCAGTTCCTTCCTATGTCAAGGAGATGAATGAATGGATGGCGTCTCCCCTGGAAAAGGAGGACATCGACGTGCTTCAGTACTGGAAGATGAAGGCCAAGAAGCTCCCTCTACTCGCCAAAGTCGCCCAGTAAGTTGTTTCAAAGTTAAAGGTCACTTATTTTCCGTTGGATTATAATTTATTCTCGTTATTCGCCATACTTCGCTATAATATTCGCTAACCTTCGCCATACTTCGATATTATTCGCTATACTTCGATATATTATTTTCTATTCTTAGATGTAGTATTGCTATACTTTGATATAGTATTGCTATACTTCGAAATAGTAGTTCAACTTTTGCACCCATGGACCCCCTGGAACCTAATACAAAATACTCAACCTGTCTCATTTTCTTTTAGGATGGTCTACGCCATCCCGGCTACCTCGGCCTCATCAGAGAGGGTCTTCTCGGAAGCTGGACTCGTGACCAAGCCCACCCGAAGCCTTCTGAACAACGAGAGGGTACAGGAGCTCGTCTACATTCATGACAATTACGAGAGAGTGCTCCCTACATGAAGAGGATGAAGCTCCGCATCCAGGAGTTCACCAATGGCGAAGGTACCAGCACTTAGTGTCAGCAGCAGCTCAAAGACCAGGATGACCCTGAGGCCAACCTTGAGGATGTCGAGTTTGTCGACACCCAGGAGCTCACGGCGGGGGCCTACTCCCCTCTGACTGGAGGCAGCCGGACCAGTTCCGGCACCAGGTCCAGGTCCAGAACCCCGGTCTCAGAGACCGAGTCAGAGGAGGAGCCTAATTGCCTTTGAGATGAAGGTTTTGTATATTTCCAATGCCAAAGCTCATGAAAAAGTCCTCCCTTGTCAAATAAAAGTTCTTTCATGGTCAAAAAATAATTTATTTCGGAATTCGTTTTATTTCAGCGAAGAATAGCGAATTTAAACGAATATTAGCGAATTATAGCAATTTATAGCAAGGTTTTTCGTCGAAAACGAAGTTTTTGGGGGACATCGAAGTTGAGCGAAGATTATTCGCTAATATTCGTTATGGCGAAGTGCACTTCGGATATTCGCTTTGATACTATTCGCCATTACGAAGGGCAGTTAGGGCACTTCGAAAATTCGCTTCGCACTTCGCTTCGCTCCAAAAAAGTGACATTCGTTATTGTCTGGTCCACCATCCATATGATACTTATCAAAGAAGAACTGAATGTCGAAAACATGTCGATCGATTCACCACTGGGTCATGCTGATCATATCGTGCTGATATTTCACTACCTCTGCTACTCTCATTATGTGGGGATGCCGGATGCCATCAGTCGGAGGATTACGAACTACACCCTACTGCATTATCTTGTTGCCGAGAACACGTGGTACTTGCAACATACTGCGCAACTTGATACTACTTGGTGTTTTTCTGTTACAAAATGGCACACATTACTTCACCTATCGTCGACGATGAAGGCAATCCCAACAAAACACGACCGACCGACAATTAGAAGCCGAAACAGGAAAATGATTGCACTACGGAATCTTGCATGGCATACTTTTTCTCGATGCCCCACCTCAGAAAACAGGGAATTCTACAGATTATTGCGAAACCAGTGAACATCCTTGTAACGTGATGATTAATTCCTTTATCAACACCAGATAACCTTAATAATTCTAGACGACCATAAGTTGCTGTATAAGGAGATCAACACTCGGAGAAGAGTGAAAACAGGCATTCCTCCGCTAAAGACACCCTTGGGTCTATCCACATCACCTGAAAAAGTCGCCAGCACTTTAAGCGCACAGTACGCTCCCATCTTTAATGCTGCCCCATAGTCAGTAGTCATACTAACACCACTGTTTCCTGTGCCTTTATTGAGTTCAATCATCTTCAGCCGCGTCGCCGTCTACCACAAATTGATCCACGTGCGGCAGAATAGCTCCCCGGGTATAGATCAAATACATTTCAAAGCCTCGAATTCAGTCGCAGCATATTTCTCCAACGATCTGGCGTTATATTTCCAGCATTCACTCAACTCAGCTGAAGTTCCAAAACGCTTGGAAACAAGGCTTGATCACTCCGGTCTTTAAAGGCGGCGACCGCACCTTACCAGCTAATTACCACCCCAGGTTCTTGCTGCTTGTGATCTTAAAGGTCATGGAAATATTATAGCCGACACCATCACACACCACCTTGAAGAGAATCACACCCTTGCTAATGAACAGCACGGTTTACGGCCTTTTCACTTCTGTCTATACAACCTCCTGTTGGACATGGACGATTGGACAAAAGCCGTAGACTGTCATACCTGGATTTTTCGAAAGAGTTCGATAGAGTTGATCACCGTATTCTCATCCAAAAGATACGCCACTACGGAATCGACAACCCCTTGTTGATGTGGATCAGGCGATTTCTGCAAGATCACACCTCATGTGCGCGCGTCAAAGACGCCTATATAGAATTTTTTCGATGACCAGTGGAGTTCCGCAAGGATCCGTACTCGGACCAACTCTTTTCCTTATATGCAGCAACGATATCAGCATGATATTATCAGGCTCGTTTTTACTCTTCATGGATGACCTCAAGGTCGTATTACTAGCTTCAAAGATCATCAACCCATGCAACGTGACCTTGACCAACACAATTTCCCGTTCAACTCAACAAAATGTCACATTCCGACCATTTGACACTCTGTTAGTTACGCTTATCACTTGAGTGACGAAGGTTTGCACCATGGGGATCCGGTAAGTTACATCGGCCTCATCGCACAATAAGATTGGGTTGCTTCAGCAAGTGCGACAAGGCTGCAAGAACCGCGAACCACAGTGTTGGTTTTCTGAGGCGAGTTTTCTGACGCTTTGACCGACTAATCTCCCCACAGCTACTGTCTGCTCACATCCGCATCTTTCGCTCGAATATGCAGTCAGTGCGTGACATCTGTGGCCCCAACAATCATGAACGTCCTCGAAAAGACACAACACTTATCAACGGCATTCAAACGTGTCCTATGAAGAACGGCTGCAGTATAGCGTCCTCTTCTCAATCCGCTATCGATGTCTCTGCGAAAATTTGCTTTCGACCTTTTGCATTCTCACAGCAAATCATCACCCTTGCAAGTCCTTGATGCCTCTATCCAATGGACTCAGTCATCGTGGGCACAATTTCAAGATTGCTCATCAGAACAGGCGATTGAACTGTCGAAGGTATTTACTACCCCTTCGCATATGCCGTGTATGGAACGCTCTCTCACCGAAAATAGTAGGTGCAAAGTCATTGTCGTCGTTTAAGCAACGCCTAGACAACACCTATGGCAAAAGACTTTCGAGTGACTTCGTTTTTCTTTCGCCAATCCAATGAAACCGAATATATTGACATACCACTCATATAGCCAAAACTGGCCAAAACTTTCCCAGTCTTTTCTCCCAGCTTACAAGGATCAACGTTTTTCACGTCAAAGCAACCTTCCGCAAGTCCGTCATGCACTGGGGGACGTGGTGGGAATGTGTCTTGGGCTGAGACTTCTCCCTATAAAAAGCCACAAATGTCCAATAAAGTTGTATGCTATAAGCGAACATGGCCCGCTATAAGGCCTATTTGCCCCCTTTCAATCTAATGCTCTATGCTCTCAAGCACGCTTTGTGCGGCCCCCTATACACACGACCCAGTGGTTTCTCACAAGCTATCAGCTTTTATAACCATAATAACACTATTTACTATTGACCATTACTCTCATGTTAAGAAATTTTTGAAGTGTTGGATGCTCTTCTGTGGCATACCACCGAAAGAAATCTTGACGTTCAATAAGCCCGCTATTCACTTACTGTCATTACTAAACTGAAGTGAATGAATACAAATATTTAGTCATGAATAAATTTCTATCAAGAAGAAATTTCCAAGGTCAATTGTTCGGCGGAATTTGTACGTCCCTTAAATTAATCCTGGTAAACAGCGATTAACCATTTTTGCAGAAAATCCATATGTGATATGTTATTGCACGAAGTAGAAAAATGTGATCAGGAAAAAATTAAATTTT